>CAVNZG010001454.1:0-92283 GCA_963693315.1 Diogma glabrata
CGCGGGAAGATTTTTACATGCTTCGGTATTGCTAAATGTATCGGACATGCACTCGATGTTGTACGGCTATTTAGATTGACTTATGGCTGTCAGAGTTGTTTCTTATCACATAGACCTTTAAGAAACATCACTACTGAGACAGCTATAACCAGTAAAATAGCAACCTTGGAAAAATAAGGAACTGGAATAAAACTCTCAATCCACCGATGTTCCATTAACCTTAAACGGGATAAAAAAATCACTATTTTTAAAAAATATTCTTTTATTTTAAATAGATAATTTAAAAATAAATTAATTATAATTTTTAATTTTTTTTTATAACGCATTTTGTACAAATGAGCTAATCGAATTGAGAATTTGAGCTTCCACATTCCTTTCTTATTTGTTGCAGGAATTCTTGTATTTGGTCTCGTAGCGTAGTGAATTAATTTGAACAGTTTTAACTGTCGTAGCTCTGTAAAAATTAAAATAAAAAAATAAAATTAAATTAGTTAAAGTTTGCTGAAATAAGTGACTTCTATTGAGGGAAAAAAACAATCCACTGCATGCGTTTCGTAAGAGGCGACTGAAATGGGTTATAGCGTGGCTAACCCAATTTCATCATAGGCCGACCAGTGGGATTGAGGCCCCCTTCTTCAAAAAAATCAGCCCACCGCACTCATGCGTGTCGTAAGAGGCGGTTTTCCTCGTCCCGTAAAAAACAATTGTTAATAAAAGACAACATAAACCTTGGAATGGAACGTCTTTCTGGTTTAGACCTCCCTGGCTATTGTAACTGGACAATCTTTTTGAATCAAACGTGGAACGTGAGAACACTGTTCCTACCCGGAAGCCTCCAGAATCTAATTGGGCAGGCAACAGAATACCAGATAGATTTTTTTTTATGGATGCGATTAATGTTTCGGTATTGAGACAGCTATTCGCCTAAACAAACAACACTCTCGGTTCCCCATGAACTCCCATGCAGGAATCATGCAACCATGATAAAAATTGAATTATTTAAAAAAAACAAAGAATAAAATTAAAAAGGGAAAAAAAAACAATAACTAGAAAATAAAGAAGAATAATAATAATAATTTAAAAAAAAGTTAAGTATAGGAAAAAAACAACAAAAAACAAATGGATATGGGATAAGAGAAATAAAATACTTAAGGGAATGATTACCCTGTACGATATCAAAAGGGTAGTAAGGAAACAGGAGGAATACGATAACAGTGTAGACTTAAAAACAACTGCCGAAAGGAATGGTTACCTCGTGTGCCTGCGGGGCAGTAGGTAGGTTTATACCGTCCATGCCCTGTTTGCCTTAGTTCGACGACTAACGACGACGTCAGTTGTGTGAAATTGTGCTGAGTAATTTTTCACACTGCAGCGGGTGCCCAACTAGCAAATTTACTTCTCAATTTGGAATTATATAAGTTTTAGCTTCAATAAAGCTTCGCTTAAGTTTCTAAGTGGAAGCTAGTTATATTTTACTTCTATAAAGTTTCGATATACAACTTCCATAGAGAAGTTCTCCGCACCGCCGGAATGAAAGCTTCTAAAATATTTCTATATAAGAAGCTTTACCGAAACTTATCTACAGATCACTAAATAGAGCTTGCGAAAAAAGGTTATAGAAGTTATAGCTGTCATTAGGATTGTAGTTGTTTCGGTTGTAACTGTTTACAGATCGTATAGAAGCACAGCTGTCATACTCTAAAGATTGCTTCAATATCTGAAACGAAATATGTCAAACTGACGGAAGCTATTGCTTCTATTATTTCAACTAAATTTAAATGTAGAAAATATAGTGTAATTCAGGGGATTACTTTTTATGGAAAAAGATATGTGACATGTAATTTCAATGGGTTTATACGAAATTGAAGCTTATACGAAATTGAAATCGTTTCGTTTTTGTAAAAAAAGTATTGTGCATAAGGTGGTTTTTGTTTTTTAATCTATTATTTAGACTTATTTTGCACAAGGCGGGGAAAGGCGGGGAAAGTTCTCCAAATGGCCTTTATCGAAACTGCTTAAAAATTTTAAAGAAACTATGAAGTTAGTTTCGGTAAGACTGTTTAGTGTTTTAAAAGAAATTAAAATGCTAGTTGGGTGGTCACCCTCACTCTCGTTATTATGCTCTTCTGGCCGTCAATTTAGAATTAATTGTATTATTTCGGGTTAGGTTTTTCCTTTAGTTGTATGGCCCCTCATTAATTTGGGGAGTTCAAAGAGAACGAAGAAGTTTTTACTTTTTGGACGGTAAAAACTTCTAGTATCTAAAAATTCAACGGGGTGTAAAAAACGGCATCGCAGAAGTCTTTATATTTCTGGGACTTGTTTAAGGCTGGGAGGAGCTTGCCAAGGACCGACCGGGCTGGCGGCTTATTGTTGTCTCTGCTAAGTTCCTTAATGGGACATAAAGCCGAAGTGTGTTTTGAAAGTTGTGAAATCAGTGGCGAAAAATATCTTTTTTGAAACATTTCACCAGAAACCCGTTTACTTATAAACATACCATAACTACACTCAATAACTACACACTTTTCATGATCTAAGACTGCCTTGCAAAAGACGAATGGACTGTATTGAATTATTTATTTTGGACTTTATTTAACTAGTATAAAAGGATCAAGTTAATGCATAATCAAATTAATGCATTCAACTATATATTATGTACCGTTATAGTTTAATTGTGATCAAAACTTGTTTACCTGGGTCAGTTGGCATATCGTTCAAATCCTTTAGACTTTGCTTATCTTTAATTAGTTTGCGTAGCACTGGTACCACAACTTCGAAAAAATGTTTTGCCTTCTCCAAAAGTTTTTTATGTTTATTCGGAAAGAGTCTTTTAAAATCTAAATCAATCTGTAGAAAAAAAGGAATCTGTAATTCCAAAATAGTCTTAAAATGCCTTCAACTTCAAACCTACCAAAATGCTGGCATTATAGCATTTCTATAAAGTGGCCAGTCATTAAAAAATGTTTTAAAGATTTATCCTTTGCTTCTTTAAACTCCCTTAGACGACCCTCACAACTCCGTATCCAATAACTTTCTATAGTCAGCCACGGCTCTTAAATGACATGTAAGGTTTGCTTCAGCTCTTGAAATTCTTTTTGATCATATTCAGTAAGATCAACCGTCGAAGAACCTAATATTAAAAATAATATAAAAACGAAGTTTAATGCGATGCATTTGTCTGAAACAATTGTAAGAAGTTTTACCAAACAATTGTAATCCTGAAGTTGTTGGAGTTTCCAATCGATTTTTTTTCGGTGTAATCAAGCAACTTGCACCTCTTAATTTGGTCGAAGAATTTTTATACGAATTGTATAATTTCCTTTTGGAATTTTAAATGTTTTTAAAACTTTTCATGCAATTTTTAACAGTTTTTCATGCAAGCATTTAGTACTTTGTACTTTAGAGCTTTAGAGCTCAGAAATCGATAATATCGGTTGATTTCGGAATTTTAATAAATTTCAAAAAGAAACCATAATGTAAATACATACCCAGAAATTTTTGTCCCCGTTTTGCTTCAAGCCAATTGTTTAAAATATCCGATTTTCACCTTCGATTGTCTTGAAATTTTGTGTGTGATGTAATTTAATTCAGTAATTTAAGCACCAATAGTAGCAAGTACATGCATCAAATAAACTGAACCCAGGACTCCCGGCAAACTGAATGAGCCAATTCTCGTTCTGTGCACGCAAGTTTACTTTAATGAACGCAGAAATTTAGAGAAACATGCAACTTACCTTTTGAACTCTTATTTTTGCTGATTTTAAGCACAGCTAGTATCAATTCTCGCACGGACACAAACTTATTTTTCACAAGTTATAAGACGCGTTGATCTGCTGAAAAACTCTCTCACTGAATAATGTATCGTAATTTTTTCTTCGAACGTATTATATCAAAAAAAAATATTATCATTTCGATCTTATTCTTATACGTTCAATTTGAGAGAAAAAGAATGAAATCGAGAAATTTTTTTTCTCAATTTTATCTACGTAAGATCAAATCGAAAGTAATCGAATATTAATTATTTTCATTTCGATCTCATAAGTTTAATTTGAGAGAAAAATAATAAAACTGAGAATTTTTTTTCTCAATTTTATATAGAGTTTTTTCTTTAAACTTCAAATCGTTGTATTGCTGCATGTCATCTGTCAAATGATAATTAGAAATCAGTAATTATGTATTAAAATTTACTGCAAAAATAATAATAATGCAAATATAGTAAAAAAACAACTTAAAGACAACGCAAAACAATCTTGATTTGCAAGAAATAACAATTTTTTAAAGTTTTCGAAATCCAAATCAGCTGATCACAAATGTCAAGTTTTTTTCGGGAAAAAGGTCTATACGTTGATCCAACCGAGAATAATCGAGTATTAGTTAGTTTCATTTCGATCTCATAAGTTCAATTGGAGAGAAAAGGTATAAAATCGATAATTTTTTTTCCTTAATTTTATCTACGTGGATCAAATTGAGAATACTCGCGTATAACTTATTATTATCTGATCTTTAAGTTTCAAAAAGAAACAAAAAGGATTAAAATGAAAATATTTTACTCTCATTTTGACATTCGTGAATCAAATAAATGATGGGGAAGTAACAAAGTGATGTGTACTTCTCTGTTCAATTTGAGAAATGGAAATCTTATTCTGATTCAAAAATTTCTTATAATTATACAGAAAAAATGAAAACGATCTTTATTTACTCAAAACAAGAATAAATGTATTTCCTATTGTTGAACAAAAACAATTCTCAACTTCAGTATTTCATTCTTCTGTAGGATGATCGAATTGATAGTTTTTTCTCACTTTTAAAGTTTTGTTGTATTAAAATGATATAAATTTACTCGAAATGAGAATAAATGTATCTTCTGTTTTTAATCATATATAATTCTCAATAATAGTATTTTATTCACTTTTTTGTGTGATCGGATTGATAGTTTTTATCTCAGTTTTAAATTTCGGAGTATTAAAATGATTTAAATTTTCTCAAATTAAGAAGAAACTGAATTTTCTATTTTCAATCATGCACAATTCTCAAATCTAGAATTTGTTTTCTCTCTGTGTATTGAAAGGGCTCGATTTGAAGTTTTCTTTCCTCATAAAATGTAAGATATCATATTTATCATTAATATGGTTTGAAATTAGTTTGTTTCGATTATTTCCTTAGCCATTTAGATCATTGAGTGGAGCCTACAGTTTGTTACAAAACATCAATGGAGCATTTCTTTTTGGGCTGGGTTTCGAGCAGACTTGTGATCTTAGAGAAAAGTATCGGTGGGTTCATTTTATTAATAATTGATTCATTTTATTAATATTATAGTTTGATGCATATCAGTGGCGTAGCTAGCATGGGTGGCACCCGGGGCGGATATTGTGGTGTCACCCCAAAAATAAAAACTGTCAATAATAATAAAAAGCCGATAAACGTAATTTATAATTTTTTTTACTTAATACAAATGAGCATTATTATTATAAGCCCGCAAGTAATTTTTAACTAATTTTAATTTGCTGAAACTCCTCTCACACGAAGCCACTAATACGCAAATAGTCATAAATAACTTTAGTGCGACCGTAAGATTCGGAAGAAATTCTAAAAAATCCCATTCTACGATGAATTTCAAAAAGTCTAGGTACACCCAGTTAGAAACTGTAACATTGGCCGCTTTTAAATCCCTCCTCACCCTTTGTATCTCTATGAGGAGTTCTGTTGCCAATACCGCATCATAAAAACCAGTAAATTTTGATACCGATAATTATAACTCTTCACTGTTCACCAAAAGCTAAGTGTTTGTCTGCACAACCTCGAACAATGAAGCTAAATTTTGAACTGACTTCAGTCTAGTTCGGAGTTCAACACTGAATCGGTCAAGACATTCCAACATGTCCTTTTTAAGTTGAGCTCTCAGTGTCAGTCCAACATCAGCTGCAAACTCACCACCCGTTCGTTTTTTGTGTTTTTATGACGAATTCGGCTTTCCATTGGAATGTCATAGTCCTCCGATTTATTCGCAGCAAGATCTATTGGCTCTTCTACAATGAGACTTCGTTATGAATTGACTCTATTTTTGTAGCTAATTGATCAATATTCAAGCCCGTGCTTTGCAATCCAATCTGAGCACAGATATTATTTCTCTTAGAATATCATTCCAAAACAAAAGATAGCAAAGAAACGAAAATCACATGCTGCATTGTTAAGGTTCTGTGCAGCGCCTCTAGTGTCTACATTTTCTTGTTGACCACTTAACTTCTCAATTTCAGCCACAATCCCATCAAAGTTTTCGGCCAATACTTTTACTGCAGCATAATGAGCGCTGTTAAGAGTATTTTAACAGTATTTTGTATTGTTTAGCAAGTACTTCCCAGCGGCTAGCCGAAGCAGAAAAACATGTAAAAATGGCTTCCACTGACGAGTGTTGGCCGTATAAATTAATTGAATGATCTTTGCAGCCCACATGCTTTAATAATAGCTTGCACTTCTCCATGTATACTACTCATAACAGCTGCATTATCATAACCTTTGGGAGCGACAATTCATAACATCTATACCATCATTTTCAAGATTTTTACACTGAAAAAAACATGTCCTATTTCCAATCGAAATGCAGTTGTCTCAACCTTACCGTGCGGGCAGATATGGCGAATCAAAATACGAGATTGATTCAACAACCGTACAATGATAAGCCGATGCAGTTGAGACAATCAGATGAAATATTTATGTGGAAATAAAATATAGTTCAATTAATCTCAAATACTTAAATTTTAAAATGAAAAATTCATGATATAAGGCCAAAGAAATATGTTTTCATGGAAATAGTTATTAACTTTATTCAACTACTGTTATATTGGATAGCACTTTATATTTTAATTACACCTCATTCTGTTATCAGGAAAATGTTACTGAGTACTGAGTAGTTGTCCCAATCACGGTGAAATTGTTTGTAAATATCTTTTCTTTGCATGAATAATAAACTGCCATCTTCGAGATGAGGTTATCATTACTTCAATTTTTTTTCAGTGTAAGAATTTCATCGCTTAAATCAGCGGCTTTTTTCCACGTAAAGGAAAAAATCCAAGGAATACTTCCTTGATTTCCACTTTACTACCATCAATTTTCACATAACGAATCACTTCTGACATTTGATCAATATGTGAAATGTCAGGTGTGCTATCAAACATAATTCCAAAATATTTAACCGATTTAATTTCGTTGACAAGCTTAAACTTTACGTGGATCGCTAAAACATTTATGAACTCATTTTGTATATCTGGTGACAAATATGATACTTTTGGTGATTTAGCATGCTCCAAATTCAAAATGTGTTCTTTTAACACTACATCATACTTTGACAATAGTTTGGTTAGTTCTAAGAAATTGCCTTTATTTGAAGAACTTTGTCCTTCATCATGTCCATGAAATGCTGGGTTTTGTTTAGATAAAAACAAAGTTTTATCCAATAATCTTGATAAAAGATGTTTCCACTTCTGTTTTTTATTGTATATTAATTGCAAGGCTGCGTCTCGTATCGTTTTATGAATTTTTAACCTCATTTCCAAAGTTTTCCACTTTTCAAAATTCTCCAGATGTTCATTTGAAGTTTCATGCTCGGCCACTTTGGGATTTAGTTTCCACCGCTTCTGATATCCAGTAGTAAATGTTGATTTTGTATTATTATTATTGGTGACAGCAAATACACGACAACAGAAGCAATACAGGACGCAAGTTATTATTTACAGGAGAATAAACAATCCATGGCCGTAGAATTTTTTCACCATTATTCATCATTTTATAAAACCATTCTTTAGAAAGATGGCGAACATCACCTTTTATGTCTAACCCGTGTCTAGATACAGTAACAAACGACCCTTCTCTATTTTAAAATGTTCACTTTCTTTTTTTATGATTTCAATGCGAACATTACCAAAGACGAGTATATTCCAATGTGATACATCTCTTAAGTCCTGACGTGATTCACCCATGCAAATACTGTCTTCGATAGTAGAAGCATTAGCTGCATTATCACTGTCATTTTCATTATTCCTTTCTAATTCGTCATCATAGGTTATCATTATTAATTCTGTATTGTTGCTGTTACTTTCCGAAGATGAGCCATTATTCTCTGAAACATTCGTTGCATCAACGTGATAATCAGTTTCTTTTGATGAACCTTGGATATCATCGGGTTTGGTAACATATTTATAGATTTGGTCTTTCTCTGCTGGAACCAACTTTTTCTTTAAAAATTATGAACTCCTCGTGGCATATTTATTTTTTGGGATATTTGCTAAATGAAATCTAAAAAAATATTTTTAATTATAGTATAGGTATCAGCAAAGCATTAATTCTAAATATATTTGTAGGATACATAATAGGTACATAGTTCATAATAAGTACACTGTCTTAACGACTAAATACACCGCAAGAAAATTAATTTATTTAAATTTCCTTGTAACAACTTATATTAAATAATATTTGATAAAATGGAATATACAAATCATAGCCTCATATTATAAGGAACTATTTAAAAAAATATAAGTATGAAATCCTTAAAGATATTTTATATAAAGAATTGAAACCAAAATTAAATATCCAATTAGAATCATGCTCAATAATTTACAAAATTGAATGTGATTTTTGTGAAAAATTTTACATCGGGAAAACCGAAAAATACTGATTTAAGGAATACCTGCCTAAGAAGAAAAATAAACAAAATTTAAAGTTTATTTTTGCAAACCATTTACATAGTTAAGAACAATAGCTACACCACTTTTAAAAAAAAATTGAAGGCTTTACATTTATGTAGCCAAGGATCTTTAAAAGAATCACTTGATGAGTTTGAAATTTCCAAGGTATTTAAAACCCAACAAAATGTACTTTTAAATGACAAACTTTCATTTAATTCAAATATATAAATATATAAAACTGAAAACAAACAGTATGAGTATGTATCAACCTACAAAAATTTGCAAAACTGCAGTAATTGCATAACTGCCATTTTATTCCACAGTAATTATTTTTGTGTCCATTGAAAAACGATCTATTTCAATTTATTCTTTGAGTTTCAAGATAAAGGAAAAAAAAATTATTTTGAGATCATTTACAAACACGGTAATTTGATTGTTTGTTAGTTTCCTTAGGTGTTTGCAATTAATTTGTTTGAAATGTAAAACATATATTGGGTAGTAAGGTTAAGCGGATATTTTAGAAATAATTTTGGAATAGAGACATGGTAACTCAAGGGTGCCACCCTATCGACAAAGGGTGCCACATTATCGACGTAAACCACTTTTCCTATACATTATTCAGCATATGTGTTTTCAGACCTGGTCATTAAATAATCATGCTTGCATACTAAATAATATATCGTAAAAAACGGTCAATATGGTATCTATAGGAATATTCAAAGCTATTGAGTAATTGTGGTGATGGGATTCAATCCTCAACATGTTTATTCGATTAATATTGTTAAAATTTTATTTCACGTAATAACTCAAAAATTTTAAAAAGTAGAATAGATTCTTTTTGAACCAATAACATATTTATAGGACACATTTATAAGTTATCACAATTTATAAATTAAAATTATATGGATAACCTGGTTAAAATGGTTTCTAAGTGATTTATCGTTGAAAAAATGTGATGGTTTGTTTAAGTTTTTTACGTTCGGGTGTCACCCCAAAACGGTTTCGAAGTGATTTATCGTTGAAAACATGTGATGGTTTGTTTAAGTTTTTTACGTTCGGGTGTCACCCCAAAACGGTTTCGAAGTGATTTATCGTTGAAAACATTGTGATGGTTTGTTTAAGTTGTTTACGTTCGGGTATCACCCCAAAACGGTTTCGAAGTGATTTATCGTTGAAAACATTGTGATGGTTTGTTTAAGTTTTTTACGTTCGGGTGTCACCCCAAAACGGTTTCGAAGTGATTTATCATTGAAAACATTGTGATGGTTTGTTTAAGTTGTTTACGTTCGGGTGTCACCCCAAAACGGTTTCGAAGTGATTTATCGTTGAAAACATTGTGATGGCTTGTTTATGTTTTTTACGTTCGGGTGTCACCCCAAAACGGTTTCGAAGTGATTTATCATTGAAAACATTGTGATGGTTTGTTTAAGTTGTTTACGTTCGGGTGACACCCCAAAACGGTTTCGAAGTGATTTATCGTTGAAAACATTGTGATGGTTTGTTTAAGTTGTTTACGTTCGGGTGTCACCCCAAAACGGTTTCGAAGTGATTTATCGTTGAAAACATTGTGATGGTTTGTTTAAGTTTTTTACGTTCGGGTGTCACCCCAAAACGGTTTCGAAGTGATTTATCATTGAAAACATTGTGATGGTTTGTTTAAGTTGTTTACGTTCGGGTGTCACCCCAAAACGGTTTCGAAGTGATTTATCGTTAAAAACATTGTGATGGTTTGTTTATGTTTTTTACGTTCGGGTGTCACCCCAAAACGGTTTCGAAGTGATTTATCATTGAAAACATTGTGATGGTTTGTTTAAGTTGTTTACGTTCGGGTGTCACCCCAAAACGGCTTCGAAGTGATTTATCGTTGAAAACATTGTGATGGTTTGTTTAAGTTTTTTACGTTCGGGTGTCACCTTAAAACGGTTTCGAAGTGATTTATCATTGAAAACATTGTGATGGTTTGTTTAAGTTGTTTACGTTCGGGTGTCACCCCAAAACGGTTTCGAAGTGATTTATCGTTGAAAACATTGTGATGGTTTGTTTAAGTTGTTTACGTTCGGGTGTCACCCCAAAACGGTTTCGAAGTGATTTATCATTGAAAACATTGTGATGGTTTGTTTAAGTTGTTTACGTTCGGGTGTCACCCCAAAACGGTTTCGAAGTGATTTATCGTTGAAAACATTGTGATGGTTTGTTTAAGTTTTTTACGATCGGGTGTCACCCCAAAACGGGTGACACCCGGGGCGGACCGCCCCCCCCGCCCCCCCCCTAGCTACGCCTCTGGTTATTATTATATAATGGGTGCGCTCTGCATTCCCCATAAGGATATCTTTGAAGTGGCGTTTGTACATTTTCGAATTATTTTATGACTGGGGGTAAAAATTAGTATATTGTTAATTAACGTCCATGCAAATGTATGCGCACATCAATCTTTAAACTCAAATATCTCGAAACTACACTTTTGCGTATACGTTATTTCATTATTAAAGCGACGTTATTATTATTATTATAACTTATAAGATTTGATAAAGATTATCAATAATTAGAAATAATCCAAAATACAATATTTAGTATCTAGGGAGCCCATAATGGGACATTAGAAACATAATCAGGATTCAATTATAATCTAGCTTTAGGATTAAAAAAATATTTTTCTTAGAACATTGTACATATTGTGACGATTATGGAAGATGATAGAACACAAAAACAATAGAACTTTCAAGAAAATTCTCGTTAGTTCTACAAATATAAAAATCAAAAGATACAAAAGGTAACAATGCAACCAAAGTAAACATTTAATAGGAAGTATTTGTTTTATCGAATAAGGATTGGTTAACGAAATAAAAATTGGTAAATAAAACAATTGAAAAGAATAGATTTCACACCTAGGTGTTAATATTTGAAGATCGTCTTATTGTTGATAAAGGAAAAAAAAAAGGGTGTGTTCTATCTAGAACATTACAGCAGTTTCGAGGCTATTTCATGTAGTATATATAAAAGGTGTTGTTCGAGGATACAACCAGTATAAAAATTGTTAGCGATACAAAAAGTATAAAAATTTAGCAGTGATAAAGGCGAAGTAAAAAAAATTAAGTGTTATAAGTAGAAAGTTAAAAGTGATATTGTGAACAAGTATAAAAGAATTATAAGTGGTGAAATATTGTTAGTACAAGAAGAACTAAAAGGGGAAATAGGAGAAATATTTTTACTGTAAAATCTTGAACGAATAAAATTATAACGTTTAGAAAATCCATTGTGTTTTAAATTTCCTGATTTAGTGATCGAACTAAATAATTGTAACTCGGCTAAGAAACGTTACAACTGGTGTCAGAAGTGAAATTGGGAAATAAGATGGAGTTGAATGGATTAAAAGTTCAAGATCTGAAGAGTGAATTGGAGAAAAGAAATCTTTCAACAACGGGAACCAAGAATGAGTTGAAAGAACGATTAATAAAAGCTATGGAAGCAGCTGGATTGGATCCAGAAAAATATCGTTTTGGGCAAGAAGAAGCAGATGAAAATCCAGATGCAGGAAATATTGAAGATAAAGATGGTGCTGTTGAAGCAACGAGGCAAGTCGTACCAGCAAACAACGACTTTGCACAGTTAATGGCTATGATGGAGCAAATGAGTTTCAACATGAGAGCGGATGTAAAGGCAAACATGGAGGTTATGAACAAAAAGTTAGATTTGCAAAGTAACAGCATGAGTAATGAAATGAAAAAGTTAGATGTCAACATCAATCAACAGTCTGCAAACATCGCTTCAAGTCGAGAAGAAATTAGCTTGGTTAAAACACACATCGACGAGAAACTTCTACAGATGGCAGCGAATCTACGCATCGAAGTAGAGAAAATTGTGGATGAGAAAGTCGAGAAAGTGCAAAAAGAAGTTGAAGTTCTGGAACAGAAAGTGCAATCGAAAGTAGATGACTTTAAAGTAGAAGTAGAAAAAAGGCTTCTAGATGTTGAAATAATAGCTAAAACATCACATCCGGTTCAACAAATACAGGGCATGAAGTTAAAACCGCCCACATACGATGGTACATCATCGTTTGGAATTTTCAAATTCCAATTTGAAACAGCAGCTGATCAGAACAGTTGGAACGAAACACATCGTGTGGCAGCTTTAATAGTGGCACTGAAGGGTGAAGCAGCAGAAACAATACAATCAGTTCCAGAACAAGATCGAAGGAGCTACAATGAGATCATGAAGGCTTTAGATCGCAAATATGGTAGTGACCACAAACGGGAGATATACAGACTTGAGTTGAAGGGTCGCTACCAGCGAATAGGAGAAAGTCTGCAAGAGTTTTCGTCTGCGATCGAACGTCTGGTACATATGGCACATGGAAATACATCACCAGACTATATGGAAAGAATGAAGATAGATGCGTTCATCGACGGCATAAGAGATCCAGAGACGCGAAAGTCAGCTGTGATGACACCTAAAGCTACATTTGCTGAAACAATAGCTTGTGCATTGACTAGTGAGACGGCACAAGCAATTGTCAAACCAACAATCAAAGTACGCCGTGTAGAAATGGAAGAAGAGGATAGTTTTAGGCCCCAAAGAAGATCTGGAGAATTTAACAGTAGAATAAGATGTTGGGTATGTGACAAACTTGGTCACATATCTCGAGAATGCAGAGAGGCTAGACGAAAACGGGGCAGATCAACATCACCAATCAGACGGAGATCATCTGAAGAAAAGGCTCAAGCGGGAGAGGATGGTCAAATAGCAGCGGAAGGGTTAAACTAAAACGAGTCAGCTTTAAGGGGCGTAAGCTGGCTCCCACAACCGAATGCCCCATAATCTCCATCCCTATTTCAAGAATCGCAAGGAATGGTGACAGTTTAACGATTGGAGCTAAAATTGATGACAACAACTGTATCATTACGCTAGATACTGGAGCAACTCGCACAATAGTCCGTACAGATTTACTAAAAGGGGAATTACAACCAGCAGAAAAATATCGAATACAAACAGCAACAGGGGAAAGTGCAACTATCAGGGGAAGCGAAATTGCCGATATAAAAATTGGAAATACGCACTTTCAGCATGAAGTTCTAGTGGCAGACATCGTTGATGAAGTAATTTTGGGAATGGACTTCATGAGGCCGAATGGATTTGTAATAGACGCTGGAAATGGAGTACTCAAGTATGGTAACGTAGAGTTGGTTCTTCAGATGAATGGTGCAGAATCAAGTATGAGGCGAATAATATTGGAACATCGCGAAAAGCTGCCACCTAATACCGAAACAATCGTCTGGGGAAGATTGGAGGGAGATTCTGGGTCACCAAGGTTGTGGGTTGTGGAAGCCAATGAAAATGGTCTTCAACATCAAGAGATTATTATAGGGAAAACATTAGTTGTACCAGATGAAAACTTAAGAATACCGATAAGAACACTAAATCTGTCCGACAAAATAAAAACCCTCAAGAAAGGAACAATCGTCGGTAAATGTGAAGAAGTAACTACCATTGTGAAATGTGAACAACAGCACACAGAAAGGAAAGTCGAAAATCAAACGCAGAAGAAAGAAATACAAAATCTACTACAGAAGTGGACAACAGAGCTTACAAAAGAACAAAAGAAAGAAGCAGAGCAGTTGCTCGAACGTTATTCGTCCATCTTCTGCAGCACATCAGCAGACAACGGAAGAACTAATCTGGTTAAACATAAAATTGACACGGGAGCAGAGATGCCGATTCGCCAAGCACCAAGAAGATTACCATTAGCAAAACGGGAAGAAGCTGATAGAATGGTAAAGGATATGAAAATGGCTGGTGTTATCGGGCAATCAGATAGTCCATGGAGTTCACCTATGGTTTTAGTTGGAAAGAAGGATGGAACTATGAGATTCTGCGTCGACTATAGAAAACTGAATGCAGTAACAAAGAAAGATAGCTACCCATTACCTCGAATTGATGATACCTTGGACACATTATCAGGTGCCAAATTATTCTCAACATTAGATCTGCAAAGTGGTTATTGGCAGGTAGAAGTCCAAGAAGAGGATCGAGAAAAGACAGCGTTTAGTGTGGGTAGTGGGCTATGGCAGTTTAACGTTATGCCATTCGGACTATGTAATGCTCCCGCAACATTTGAACGTTTAATGGAACGTGTGCTGAAAGGATTACATTGGAGAACGTGCCTTGTGTACTTGGACGACATCATTGTAATGGGCAAGGATTTTGACGATCATTTGAAGAATTTAGAAGAAGTCTTCGGGAGAATCCAAGCAGCAGGACTAAAATTGAGTCCAAAGAAATGTACACTATTCAGAGAAGAAGTAAAATACTTGGGGCACAAAGTAACAACGAATGGAATACACACAGATGCTGATAAGATCACAGCAGTAAAAGAATGGCCAAGACCTAAGAATTTACATGAACTTCACAGTTTTCTGGGATTGTGCACTTACTACCGACGTTTTGTACCAGGATTTGCGAATGTTGCTAAGAGTCTACATGAGCTCACGAGGAAGGATAAAGCTTTTGAATGGACCGAAAAGCAAGAAGATGCTTTTGTGGAGCTTCGGAAAAGATTGTGCACAGCACCAGTTCTGGCTTACCCTATACCAAATTTTAAATTCATATTAGACACTGATGCCAGCAATGATGGTAGAGGAGGAGTGTTATCTCAAGAAATTGATGGACAAGAAAAAGTAATAGCTTATTACTCAAAAGTACTGTCCAAGCCAGAAAGGAATTATTGTGTAACCCGTAAAGAATTGCTGGCTATAGTGGAATGTGTAAAACATTTTCACAAGTATTTGTACGGCCAAAAATTCCATTTGAGAACTGATCATGGAGCATTGAGGTGGCTACTGCAATTTAAGAACCCGGAAGGACAAGTAGCACGATGGATTGAACGCTTACAAGCTTATGATTTCGACATTGAACATCGAAGGGGAAGTGCACATGGAAATGCTGATGCATTATCAAGAAGGCCATGCCAGGTGGAATGCAAGCACTGTAATCGGGCGGAAAGTAAGGAAAACATTATTGATGTCAGGCTTCTGCAAGTGCTTCCTAGTGAAGACTGGACGCATGAAGTGGTAAGGAAGGAGCAACTGGAAGATCCGAGCTTGGCACCAATAATAAAGTGCAAGGAAAAGGGAGAAAAACCTACATGGAGTGAGATTGCCGATAAAAGTCAAACATTAAAGGCATATTGGGCACAATGGGACAGCCTCTGTATTGAAGATGGATGCTTGAAAAGAATTTGGGAAAGTCCTGACGGATCAGTTAAAGAATCAATGATAGTAGTTCCCAAAATAAGAATACCTCAAGTATTAAAGGAATATCATGAAGGAACCAGTGGCGGTCACCTGGGTATTAACAAAACCCTTTCTAAAGTACGGCGTAGATTTTATTGGTCAGGAGCACGTCAATCGGTAGTGGAATGGTGTCAAGCATGCGATCAATGTGCGGCTGCAAAGGGACCTGCAAGAAGAAGCCGTGGTAACATGAGGCAGTATAATGTAGGAGCACCATTCGAGAGAATTGCGATGGATGTAGCTGGACCATTTCCGACTTCTGATAACAACAACAAATATGTGCTAGTCATAATGGATTATTTTAGCAAGTGGCCAGAAGTGTGTGCAATACCAAACCAAGAAGCAACAACGATCGCTGAAGCAGTAGTTAGCAATTGGATAAGTCGCTACGGAGTACCGATGGAAATTCACACAGATCAAGGAAGAAATTTTGAATCTACCATATTTCAAGAAATCTGTCAGATGCTTGGAATTAATAAAACTAGAACAACTGCTTCACATCCCCAATCAGATGGCTTGGTCGAAAGATTTAATGCTACTCTTGAGAAATATCTAGCAAAAGTAGTGAACAAGAATCAACGTGATTGGGATCGTCATATTCCGTTATTCTTGATGGCTTATAGATCAGCAGTGCATGATACAACCAAAACGACGCCTGCTACAACCATTTTTGGAAATGATTTACGGCTACCTGGTGATCTGAAGTTTGGGATTATTCCATCGTCAACATTATGTGTACAAGATTATGTTAATAAACTTCAAAAAGAACTTGAGGAGGTACACACGTTTGTCAGACAGAAAGCACAGATATCCAGTGATCGAATGAAGGCTCGGTATGACATTCGCGCAAACAACAAAGGATTTGAGGAAGGACAACTAGTGTGGCTACACAATCCACAGCGGAGAAAAGGACTGTCTCCAAAACTACAAACATCTTGGGAAGGACCTTATACCATCATAACAAAATTAAACGATGTCGTTTATCGAATAAAGAAAGGTCAACGAGCGAAACCAAAAGTCGTTCATCTAGAAAGATTAGCACCCTACAGAGGGGGAGATTTAGATTCTATTCGGGACGAACAGAAATAAGTGGGGGAGAATGTGACGATTATGGAAGATGATAGAACACAAAAACAATAGAACTTTCAAGAAAGTTCTCGTTAGTTCTACAAATATAAAAATCAAAAGATACAAAAGGTAACAATGCAACCAAAGTAAACATTTAATAGGAAGTATTTGTTTTATCGAATAAGGATTGGTTAACGAAATAAAAATTGGTAAATAAAACAATTGAAAAGAATAGATTTCACACCTAGGTGTTAATATTTGAAGATCGTCTTATTGTTGATAAAGGAAAAAAAAAAGGGTGTGTTCTATCTAGAACATTACAGCAGTTTCGAGGCTATTTCATGTAGTATATATAAAAGGTGTTGTTCGAGGATACAACCAGTATAAAAATTGTTAGCGATACAAAAAGTATAAAAATTTAGCAGTGATAAAGGCGAAGTAAAAAAAATTAAGTGTTATAAGTAGAAAGTTAAAAGTGATATTGTGAACAAGTATAAAAGAATTATAAGTGGTGAAATATTGTTAGTACAAGAAGAACTAAAAGGGGAAATAGGAGAAATATTTTTACTGTAAAATCTTGAACGAATAAAATTATAACGTTTAGAAAATCCATTGTGTTTTAAATTTCCTGATTTAGTGATCGAACTAAATAATTGTAACTCGGCTAAGAAACGTTACAATATACTATTCAATAAAGCAAAAAAAAAGTTGAATAACTAAATGAGAAATTTTGATTTTTTTTAATCTTTCATAGCATCTTTCGGTGGAATCTTGGGAGGTGCCGCTGTTGGCTGGTCTTCACCAGCACTCACAGAATTGAACCAAAACCCGAACTTCAATCAAAATCAAATTTCGTGGATCGTATCAGCCACAACACTAAGCTCACTATTCGCTGGCATACCTGGAGCTCTGATGTTAAAATATATCGGACGAAAACAAACATTGTTAGCACTTTTAATTCCATTAATCGCTGGATGGGCTTTTATTGTTTTTGGACACATGTCGTTTTTATATTTGTTTTTGGGTAGATTTCTTGTTGGAGTTGTAAGTGTCGTGAACGCTCTTGGAATAACTATTTATACTGGAGAGATTGCAGATAAAATGATTCGAGGAAATTTAACAGCATACTATTCGATATTCGTTCATTTTGGTCTCTTACTAACGTACATTATAGGAGCATTTCTTGGTATTCAAGTTTTCAGCGGAGTTATAGCTGTTATATCAATTGTACCAAATATTTTTTTATTTTTCATACCTGAAAGTCCAACATTTTTAATACAAAATACAAAATATGAACAAGCACATATAGCTTTAGCTTGGCTAAATCGTTCGCCGACTGCATTTGATGAAATAAAACGTGAAATTGAATCACAGCAGAAAACACCAACGTTGGTAGAGGTATTAAAGTGTCGTTCAAATATACGAGGTTTTGTTATCTTGCTGGTGTGTACGGTAATATTTGAAATCAGTGGATTGTCTATTATTTTATATTACACTTCGGATATATTTAGAGCGGCCGAAATAGAAATAGGTGCAGATTTGGCAACAGTTTACCTAGGAATTGTGAAACTAGTAGCTTACTCATGCAGTGCATTACTGGTTGATTGGTTGGGTAGAAGATTTTTATTAGTAACTACAACTGCTGGTATGACATTATCTATGGCGGCTATTGCAGTTTATTTCGCATATATTGAAGAATTATCAAAGTCATTTAACTGGATTCCACTGGTTGGATTAATAGTTTTCCTCTCAGCATTTTCTCTGGGAATTGGAATGATGTTTTGGATTTATGTTTGCGAATTATTGGCATCAAATGTTCGAGATTATACAGCCGGGATTGCGGCAGTTGTTGGTAATCTGATAGGATTTCTAATGATATACTTCTTTCTAGCGGTTCGTAATGTTATTGGCATATCCGGAGTGTTTTTTCTTTTTGCTGGTTCTTGCACAGCATCATTCCTGTTTTTCTTAGTAGTTATTCCTGAAACAAAAGGTTTACTTTTTGAGGAAATCCAAAAAAAATTACAACATGAATCTTGGATTGTATGGAAAAATAAAAATAAATAATTAGTTAATAAATGTTATTGTTTTTTCAAAATTAGATATCACAAATATAATAAAGGAAAATTAAATTTGAGAAGAAACCGCATTAGTTTTTTATACCTATTTTAAAGTTTTATATGTTAATCATTTTTGAAAGCATTTCGTATCAAACTCTGATCAGCAGCCAAATTCTGTATCTGTGAAGCGGTGAAGTGATAAAAATTTCTTCGTTTCTTATCATTAAAAAACTTATCACTTCACCGCTTCACAATTACAGAATTTGTCTGCAGATAGCCCTCTAGATATTTTAAAAAATATAATTGTCGTTTTTATATGAAAAAGTCTTTTTCTACTTCAAGCTACGAAAATGTCATTTTAATATATAGTAAAACCTATGTGAAAGGGAAACTTTTTCTATGTAGTGACTGAAAATGTTTTCAGACACTAGGACTGAAAGTAAATAAGTTTCGGTGGTCACATACAGGTGGTGGTTATTTAAAGGATTGAATATTTGAGATTGAATTTGATTTACTCTTTCTGTTGTTGTTTCGGTTGCTGTGTTTATTTCTGTCAATATCGCAGTATTTTGAAGGGATTGAATATTTTGATCGAATTGAATCGAAACTAATCATTATATCAATTGTGTGTAATTAATTAATTAAACTAATAATGAGTGTGTTTTTTTCTATATCGGAGAAATCGGAGCGATGAAATAAAATTTGTATCAGATATATTGTATAATTTTTATACTTTAAACGATGACTTCCAGTCGGTAAAAAAAATATCTGTAATATCTGTAAAAGTTTTGAGAGAAAATATATGAACTATTTTCATTATTCATATTGTCAAATTCATCGACTAAAAACTTACAACACGACATATCTAAATTTGACTGTGTAAAAAATAAACGGGATTGTATTTATATATCGCATTTTTACCGGTGCAAAATAATGTTATTATTGTGTTCGCCTGTTATTATTCCATCTGTAGGCGAACACAAAAATAACATTATTTTACACTGTTAAAAATGCTATTATATAAATACCATCTTGTTTATTTTTTACACAGTCAAATTTAGATATGTAGTTTTGTAAGTTTTTAGTAGATTAATTTGTAAATAGTATCATTTATATTTACAAGCGTAAAAAAAATAGCGTTTTCTACGCGTGGTAAAAACGTTTTTGCGTTCCTGATCTTATTCCACAAACCGTTCAGTCACGCAAAAAGAGACGTTTTCACCACTCGTATAAAAGTCTACTATTTACTCATGACATGAACAACTCACGAAAAAGTAAAAGAAATATTCGAAAATAAGTCAAAAACAATGCATTCGGAAATTAATAAAATTTTTACATACACCGGAAAAAGTAAAAGAAATATTCGAAAATAAGTCAAAACAATGCATTCGGAAATTAATAAAATTTTTACATACACCGGAAAAACAGACAGACATTTTGTTGACGTAGGAGCAATGATTTCAAAAAGTGGTAATGAGAAATGATAGCATATAATTTTTAATTTTTCTTCATAAAAATATGCATGAATAATAATCAGCACTCTAGCTGATCAGTTCGGATATATGAAAAATTAGCGATTAAATATGTTTTCAAGTAAGCAATAAAAAAATTTAAATGGCTTGTTGAATTAGTAGAGGTGTGTCATCTCTATATAAAACATTATACAGAACAAAAATTCACAAATGTTCACAGTGCTCATGCATTGTATTTGCTCCCGACACGAAACAAACAAAAACTGTTCTAAAGAAGTTTTTCTGAGAGAAAATGAAAAATGCTTTCAAATTGCAAAATTCAAGTGATTTACAATAATTACTTTGATCTCAATCACTCACAAAATCTCTCAAAATTTTATTTTTTACGCCAAATAGTGTAAAAGTTTTGTTTATTTAACATTATACCCGTCGCATATTGCTGCTATCTCATAAGAAAGGGAATTCAGGAAAACTCGTTATGAATATTTTCAATTTACATTGTGTCATTTTTATTGCAACTTATTTATTTTAATATAGAAAAAATTTCAAAATGTCGTTTTAATTCTATTTATTTATTCAAATATTTGTGAGCACATACACTATATTTTTTGTTTTTCCGTCTAGTGCGTACAAAAAATAAATCACAAGGTTTTCCTAATACGTCAGCCACATACAGTTGTCCATAAGAGAAGCACGGATTCTCCAAATCTAGTCCACATACTTGCAGTAACTGTCCTTGTGCTTTGTTGAGGGTCATTGCAAATTCGAGTTGCACTGGAAACTAAAAGTTTGAATTAAAATGCCATATCTGTTGGGATCATTCAAACACGTGGCAACACTACATCTTCCCCTTTGAATTTTCCATTTAAAATTGTAGCTTCAATGGGATTGTTCATCATATTTTACACCGAAAATTTCAAAAAAATTTGTGCAATTTCAAAATATTTGACATATTTGGACTTACAATATGTGTCACAACTACACCTAAAAATCTTTTAAGACCTAGGTTCCACAACATCATACTTTTTAAAACATTGATGAACGCAAATTTCTTTTTTTATATATATATATATATTTATATATATATATATATATATATATATATATATATATATATATATATATATATATATATATATATATATATATATATATATATATATATATATATATATATATATATATATATATATATATATATATATATATATATATATATATATATATATATATATATATATATATATATATATATATATATATATATATATATATATATATATATATATATATATATATATATAAATATATATATATATATATTTATATATATATATGTATATATATATATATATATATATATATATATATATATATATATATATATATATATATATATATATATATATATATATATATATATATATATATATATATATGTGTGTGATTTATTTTATCACATTTTCTCGACCGAACACTAGGAATGTACAAAAATAATCATGATTTTTCTGTTAGGTGTATAGTAGGGTTTCTCATTTCCCGTAAAAATTCAAATCCCGGGAAGCCGGTACAAAAAATGTTAAATTCCCGGGAAAAGCTAAAAAGCTAGAACTTTCTAAATGGGTGGTAGAAAAATGTGCAAAATTAAAACAGCACAAAAATGCGCTATTGATTTTTAAATTTCCATTATTTTTAATTAGAAAAACAGTAAAAATTAAATAAGAATTAAATAAAAAAGAATTCATAAAAACAAAACAAAAATAAATTCATAATACTAATTTTTAAATAATTTTTCAAAAAACTAGGTTGTCAATGGCACGATTACTCAATTTTGTCCGAATTTTCGTGACGAAACGACCTGCCACAGAAAAAGCTCTTTCCGATTCAATTGATGTCGGTGGAATAGTCATTAGTGCATTGTATAATCTAAATTATTTGTGCGCTACTTAGTTGCTTCAAAAATTACCAATTCTTTTCTGATGTTTTTAATGTCATATTTTTTTTTAATAAAATGTGTTGTGTAATAGGGTTTAGAATATGTGTCACAACAACACATAAATACCTTTTAAGACCTAGGTCTAGACCTGGGTCCCACAACAACTGGCGTTCTAAGGTGTTGATTAACGCTTTCTTTAAACCTCTGCGGGTTGAAGCCACCTAAGACTAAGTGTTTCGGCAAACTATTCCATTTGTACGCAGTTCGGACAAAGAAGTCTCTCTGCGATCTGCCAGTATGACAGCGCGGGATCTTTACCGCTTCACTGCTTGCGGCAGCCGATTGCCGTGTGGAACGGGGGTAAAAATAAGTTTGAGGCATGATCCTGCTGATTTCATCTGAGCACTGTTGATGATGGTATTTGTAAAAAACAACGAGGTCAGCAACAGTGCGACGATGTTGTAGGGAATCAAGTTTTGATGTCAAATCTCGATCACCCACAATTCGTATAGCCCGCTTTTGAACAGAGTCCAAGAGTACCAAGATGGAAACAGAAGCAGCACCCCAAACTTGACAACAGTACTCCATACAGGGACAAATATAGGACTTTTAAACATGGAGCAATTGGTATGGAGTGAAAAATTTGTTGCATCTATTTAGGAGGCCGAGTTTTTTAGACCCGCTTTTTGCCATCGCCATTAAATGATCGTTCCAGAGGAGGTCATTTGAAACTGTGACACCCAATAAACGAATGTTTTTACATACACCTATTGGTTCATCACACATTCTAAATAAAATATCTTTGGGGAACTCGGTCTTTAATCTGGAAACAATCAACAGCTGTGTTTTGGTAGAGTTGAAATTGACAAGGTTTTGGTCTGCTACACGTTTGCTACATGCTACATGTTTTGTGATACAAACAAATGAATATGAACCAAAATCAAAATAACCATAACCACTTCATGCTTCCGGAACTCTGGCAATCCTTAGTAATATTGTAGGATTTTTAAATGCGTACTTCTGTACCGCATTTCGTAATAGTATTGGAAATACTGAAGTGTTTTTTCTATTCGCTGGTGCATGTGCAGTGTAGTTCCTTTTTTCTTACTTGTTCTTCCTGAAACAAATCGTAATCTTTACACGCTGTTGAAGTAAAACTTAGAGTTTCTGCTCGAGAAATCCGGTCTCGAGATTCTCGAGAAAGAATTGTAATTTTGAACTTTCGAATTCTCGAGAAATGATATTTCCACATTTTCGAAATTTCCATTTCTCGAGAAAAATGGTCGAGAATCTCGAGATTTAACAAACCACCGTAAATCATTCAATATTATTATGTTGAGTATTTTTTTTACTAAATAAAAATTGTTAATGTCAATCTCCATCACTTTCTGATTGTTAAATCTAGATGTCGATGCAAACAGTAATACCTAATACGAATTCAGGATAATATTGTTATTTGTTATAATGTATTGCGAAAAACCTATTTTTATTTCTATGGCAAAATAACCTAAGATCATCAAAATGAAGGCTTTAAATCTAAAGTTTATCATAGCGATGGATGAATGGTCAAACTTCCACAAGCGTAGATATTTGAACGTACATTTGTATTATATTAATGGGAAATCGGAAAACCTAGGATTGATGCGAATTTAAGGTTCATATCCAGTTGAAAAAGCCTACGAAAATTACGCGCTGGATATTGTTTTCACTACAAACGGTGAGCCAGTCTAATGTTGAAATACGGCAAAATATCTCCAGCTTTCCAACGGTTATGTTGCAGTCATGGGAAACACCTAACGATAATGTCAATAGTTTATAAAGAAAATGAAACCAGCTTAAAAAAATCAGTGAAAGTGAAGCTTCCAATAGTGATTCCGATTCAGTTCTACAACAAAATGCAGTTTTAGCTGACAATTTAGTATTGAATCAAACTATGAAAATACGAGAAACGATTTCAAAAATTAGGGTAGTTGTAAAATTATTTATAACTCGCCAGTGCGCAATGCTATTTTGCAAAATTATATAAAAAAATTAAATGAAGAGAAAAACGAGTTGCCATTACTCCTGGATTACAAAACTAAGCAAAATTCTATTGAAACCATGATTTAACGGTTTTTGCCAGTCAAGCCATCAGTTTAAAAAACTTTAAATCTTCTAAATTTAAATCATTTTTGGAATACTAAATAAGATGATGTAGTTGCTTTAAATATTCTGAGTGCCATTGCTTCCACAAAATCAATAAAAGCTTTCAACTGTCAGGCTGTCTCATTATTATCTGCAGAGGGAATCCTAAAATTTCTATTCAAATCTCTTCGGAAAAACAGTTCAGAAACAAGCTTTAAATTTTCATTTAAAATACAATCTCAAATTTTTAAAGGAAGAGATAACTCAATAAATTCGTTATTGAAATTTCTTCACAATCCAAAGTCAGATAGTCATCCCGAGGAAAAAGATTTTTTCTATTTGCTCTAAAAGCGAAATCTAAAAGCGTAACTGCAAAAAAATTGTCCCGAAGATTATTGAGAGAAATTGATTCTTCTAATTACAATGAAAGCATTACATATATCGACGAATGACATCAACGAAAGTGAAGAGCTTATACAGCCATTGGACTCAGAATTAGAGGAAAAGGGTTGCGTTGAATTAAATTTAGAAGTATTCGTGAGAGTTTGAGAATGCAGTCAACAATAAATGACAACTACCGCTCACTATCCCAGGAAATGAATATATTTGAAGCTACTAGTAAGATCACTTTCAATTCAGAACTTCTAAGAAACGCTCTAATTTTGATAAAACCTAAATACACTGAAAACGAGAGAAATTTTTCTGTATCTGGAAATTTTGACAGTAAACGGAGAGTTACTGTTTTTGTTAAAATTAATGTTTAATAATTCTCGAGAAATTCAAATAATTATTCCCAATTTCTCGAGAAACTCAATCGCTGATAAACTCGAGATTCTCGAATCTCGAGATTCATAAAAGGTCGAGAAATCAGAAACTCTATGTGGCAGATATTACTAAAAATATTAAATATAAAATAAATATGTCATATTGAAATTTAAAGTAGCATCTTTTGATAATATAATTTACAACAATGTGTAATAAAAAGCCATATTTACGTAATGTTTTACAAAGTCTTACAACGTATTACAAATTAAATTTCACGATGAATACATGTCCACGTAATTCAACAACAAGATTTGGTACAACAAATGATGCAGTTTTCAAGAATTTTAGTAAATTTTCAAAGCAAAGTTTATGTTTCTCACTTTAGTTATCATAAACCTCTAATTTCATATTTCATTTATGATAATAATTGAATTGACTTTGTAATACATTATGTAAATATTGCTTTTTATTACACATGTTATAAATTATATTATCATGAAATGCTACTCTAAATGGCAATATGACATATTTATTTTACATTTAATCTTTTTAGTAATACCTGCCACAGTAGCCAAAGAGATTTAATTCAACAGTGCAAATATTACACGCAATAATTTTTTTATTTAACAAAACAAATTTAATAAACACAAATATTTTTATTTAAAAATAAACTTTAAAAAAAACGGCATATAAATACTCATACTCATGCACTCATAGAAAATTATATACGACCACCTCCACATCTATAGCAATATAATACAACTCAAACTATCCAAACAGACTAAAATGTTTTCATTAAATCGCCTAAAACACATAAGAATACGGGTTTTTCCAATTTTCGATCAACCCAAATAGAATACGATTTAAATCATCCAAATCGAACGAGCCGTTTTTGAGAAATCGGTCAACATACATAAAAAAACCCATAATAAAACACAGAACCTCCTTTTTTAAGTCGGTTAAAAAACTAAAATAATTTAAAATATAAATTTAAAAAATAACGCAACCAAAATCGACACGTCCAACTCATATAACATTTAGTACGAGACTGAATAAAAAATATAATACACACAATCCACATAACATAATCGAATTGTATCGCATACTTGCCAAATATAACCCAGCGAATAAAATGCTATCGATTCGATCATGAATCGTTATAGAAACTTCTTCTCTGAGGTTTTAATCAATATAGCGTTATTTATTACAAACTCGAAAATATCAAGACTTCGGTTTTGATTAAGGATTTTGATATAGTTTTCGGCATAAAACTTTTATGAGGACATTGTTTTTAGTTTTGGGCAGCGATGTATATCAAACATAACTCTTTGTTAAAGTAAAGGTATTTTTTTATCTCTGTTTAGAAATTTATTACAAAACTAACACGAAACATCTATACGTTGCCGGAAAATCATAACAGATCATATATTAACATAATTTAGTGAAAAGATTATACAATCAGCAAACTACTCAAAAACCTCTCCATTTACCGTTTCGAGAAAATATTACAAAATCACAAATTCATTTTCAAAATTCCAAAAACATTGTAAAATTAAATAAAATTAAACTTCATTCAAAATTCTAAAAATATTGCAAAAATTATAATAAAAACAAAAATTGAAATTTTTTCAAAATTCCAAAAATTAGAATAAAATCAAATATTTTGCTATATCCTAATAATATTACAAAAAATCTTAAAAATTCAAAAATTCAAATTTTTTTCAAAATTCTAAAAATATTGCAAAAATTATAACAATATCAAAAATTGAAACTTTTTTCAAAATTCCAAAAATTAGAATAAAATCAAAATTTTAAAATTTTTTAAAATTCTAAAAATATTCCAAAAATTCTTACAAAATCAAAAATTGAATTTTTTTTCTAAATTCTAAAAATATATAAAAAAAATTCAAAAATTCTATTTATTTTCAAAATTCTAAAAACATTGCAAAAATTATTACAAAATCAAAAATACAAACTTTTTTCAACATTCCAAAAATATTTAAAAAACTGTAACAAATTCAAAAATTTCCATGTCACATTTACGTCATACAACAGCTAAATTTTTTTTCCAAAAAATTGGCTAAAAATTAAATGAAATCCTTTTTTGACACACTTGAAAAACTTATAATGCAATAAAATTCTCAATAATAATAATATCATTTTCATTTCATACAAATAACTAATTTTATTATTTTCTAAAAAAATAAATGACACACTTGACATTATTTTTTTGACAAACTTATAATGCCATAATTCTCTATAATAATAATAAAATTTCATGTCCTACAAATAATTAATTTTATTTTTTTCCAAAAAATTGGGTAAAAAAATAAATAAAAATCTTTCTTTTGACACACTTGACATCATTTTATTGACAAACTTATAATGCAATAATCTAGTTTTTGGTTTCAGATACCAATCCCGACCATCAAGATTTCTTCAAATTCAATGTTTCTATTCGTAATCACTTAAAATGAACGTTTTTTAAGCAAAAAATATGCAAATTTCCTTGTTTTGACACATATGACGATTTTTTTTGACACACTTCTGGTACAGCTATCGAACACATCGTCCTTTTGGCTCTTTCCATTGAGTGAGCCTATTTTAAGAAAAAAAAATTTTTGAAATCCATTTAGCGGTTTTCTAGATTTCGTCGGTTGTGAAAGCTATACATATTTTTTGTTTTGCTTTTTTAGAATCAGTAGGTCCTAAAACGTCGAGAAATGCCAAAAAAGTGGAGGTAAGAATTACACTTTTGGCTCATGAATGCAATACTTGGCAAAGTATGCAAAAGATGGCACGGTTTAATGGCGTGCAAGACCAACTGGTAGACCTACACGGTCTACCAGATAAACCTCCTATTACAAGATGGCTGGAACCCTGCCATCTTGTAATAGAAGGTTTATCTGGTAGACCGTGTAGGTCTACCAGTTGGTCTTGCACGCCATTAAACCCTGCCGCTAGCTCACTTGAGCGAAGGTTCTATATTGACCAACCTCAGTACAAGAAAATTTAAACAAAACAAAACATCACGCGTGCCTTAAACCACCACCCAGAACTCCAGAAGGGAGATCTGCCATTTCACAACCCTCCCCAAATTAGCTAACCTTAGCAATTCATTAGGATATTACCCCAAACCACATAAGAAAACAAAAACAACACCACACTATATGAATAACTTAAATATTAGTTAATAAAACAAGAACTTCTCTGAACATGGTGATCCTCCGTTGAGGATCTAGGTTGATTCCAGCATAAAATAAAAAATTCCCGCAACCATGTACTGTAATATCCCAAACATCAGCAATCACTATTGACTTTCCACTTCCATCTCCAATAAAACACAATCTTTATAGCATATTAAGAATATCTTTCAATTTGCATATTTTGGGTTTGGTTTGGATTAACTTCTTAACAATCTTAATATTATTTTTAGGTATCTACTTTGAACCTTTGTAGATTTTTGAATCTGTTGTTTTTTTTTTTCTTCTTGATAAATCAAATCACTCTCTTAAAACACACTAAATTGTAAGACATATATGACACTATACGAACATATTCACATTAAAAACTTTATTGTTTACAACTATACTTAATTGTTTACAACTTATTGATTAGTCACTTAACAACTTTAACCAGTATCTCAATTCTTATAGTAGGGGAGCCCGGGATGCTAAATTTGCAGTTACTAGAGCGTCATAGGGACTTATTGGAGTGTGAAGTTTACGTTCTAAAATGAAAAAAGTTTATGTCAAGTTTTCCATTTTAGTGGGGGGAGAGCGTGTAAGAATTTTTAAAAATGTAAAAAAAAACAGTCACATAAAAATACTCGAGCGCGTCAGATATTCATAGAGTATATGCGCTTTGTCTTTCTGATAACCGATACATATAAATCTGACGATTAACTAAAGGGAGGTGGGCGTATAGAGAGGTGGAAAAACAAAAAAAAAAAAAGTTATTCGAGCGTGTCAGATATTCAAGGTTTATGTAAAGTGAACTCAAAAAAGTGTCCTATTTAAATGACTGACGATTTAAACGTGACCAAAAGTCATGGCTGATTTTGAAAAATGTAAAAATAAAATGTGACCTTGAGATACTCGAGCGCGTCAGATTTTTATGCAGGGGGATCAACTTGATGTCTTCGTCCTCCAGGATGATAATCTGACAATTATATGGAGGGGTACTGTTCGTCTGACAATTTTAAAGTGACAATTATTTGTCGTTTCTATTTCTATGTAATTTTTTTCAAAAACAGTATTTTTAATCTACAACTGTAGTAAATTTAATAGTTAAAAAGCATAATTTACCATTTTGTTTTATGTTACTAGGATTATCTCAGTTATATTAATGCTTTTGGATTGAAAATTACTATTACTACAATTAATGTAATATGAAATATTTGACAATTGATTTTTCCTGCAATTAAGCGAGCAAACATTTACTAGATTTTGGAGTGTTTTTAATTTATTTTTAAACAGTGCATGAAATTCACGAAATAACTTATAAATACAACAAACAAATCAAAGCGTCTAGCAGCCACCAAAAACGTGTACACTATGGTGATCAGCTGAGATGGCGTCATGCCAACAAACGATCTAGTGGAGTCGGTGCGAGAGAGTAAGAGATAAATAAAGAGTGAGAGAGAAGTGAGGCGCGGAGTGGGGAATACACAGCTCTCTGCATCTGTACGCTCCATCTTTTATTGACGATTTTACCTGAATCGCCCCATGAAAACTGTCAGAATATATGTTTTCCGTAATCCTGATAGGATTACCTTCAAAATTAAAAAAAAGTTTATCGCGCTCGAGTATTTCAAGGTGTCGTTTTTTTTTTACACCTTTGTGACTCGCCTATTTCCTTATGTCACGGTCAAATTGTCAGATTATTGAAATATACACTTTTCTAGATGTATTTAACTTACCTTCTCTTAATCTGACGCGCTTGAGTTTTTCTGACGATTGATTTTTTTTACTAATCTGACGGGTTGCCCTCGACGCACCCCACTACATTAAGGGTTCATATTTGGTAGGAGTACATTACAGGGTGCAAGTTTTCTCCCCAAATGATTTTCTGACGCGCTCGAGTAACTCGCAAAATCCCCGCTTGGGCTCCCCTACTATTATTCACTATATGCTAAATCACTATTCAACAGAAACAAGCCAACCAAAAAAAAAACTGAACCAACCCATTGACTGCTCAAAAACTAATTCATGCACTTCCAACTGCCAACCACCAACTTAAAAAACTACAAAATTTCAAAAAAAAACAATAACGAACTTGTCGTTACCGCTTGCCAAACCTTCAAAACCGAAGTAATAAAAAGCAACAAATATCTTTAATTTAACCACACTTTTAAAACGCGGAGGGATAATAGGATAATGCGTTTATACTTAAATGCGATTGCAGCTATTTCCTCACTTTCAAACTATACTAAACTATAAGGTTATACAATATTTACTGTTGCATTTTTCTGATTTTAGTTCAGTTTTGTAAAATTAGCTTATAGATGGGAGTCTGATCAGAGATTTAACCAATCAAAAGTCATGAAAGTTTTATAGGAAGAATCAAGATAGAATCGTGTGGAGTCTTCCTATGGAAAAGGTGTAGAAACTTTCTACTGTAGAAATGAAACTCGTTGGGAATGTTCGTTTGCTTTTTTATATATGTACTTCATTGTTGTTTGAATTTCTTTATTTTATTTATTTTTTTTTTTTTTTCAAAATGTTATTTCTGTTCAAAAACTTGTCATATCGCGCCTAAAGAAGTTTTACTTCAATTAAAATAATTGTGATGTTAAGTCGATCGTCCAAAAATAAATTTTTATCTTGTCGCTGGTCGAGTTGTTAAATGGTTAACCATTAACTCTGATCAGAAGGACGCCGGTTCGATTCCCGAACCGACTGGAATTGAGATAAAACATTTGTTACGGATCTTTCGCTTTCAAAGCTATTTTTCATTCTATTCAATTGAATACATTCATTTCTAGTGATTTATAATTATAAACAAAAGTATATACCGATTTATTGTTTTAATATTTTTAACATAAAGTACAAACCGTAATTGAACTGATGAACCTATATTTTTCTTCCTTTTATTACATTCAAGTAGTCATACGTTCTGACTTAGTTCAACTTACGTTCAGTGTGAACTAGATATTATGATTGGAACACGCAAATTCCGGCTTACAATTCAGTTTAAGTGAATAATTCAGCAATTCACTCGATTGGAATACGGCTATATATGTTTGACATTATCGTTAATACTACTGTCTCCATGAAAATTATCATGGTTTTGTCTTTTATTCCCTAGAAAGAAAAAGATAGAATTCGCTCTAACAAATAAGGGAGCGAATTCAAAACTTACCTACAACTCGTGTAAAATAGTTATTTAAGTATTAAGGGCAGTAACAGTGTTTTACCGATTGAGGATATATATGTTTTGAGATCGAGACGAAGTCGAGATCTCTAATATATCTGAAATCGGTAACACTCTTAATGCCCAAAATGATTATTATGTTTTTTGCACGATCAATAAAAACTCAATTAAAATGAATTAAATAATAAAGATATGGAGGGGCTGAAATCTCACAGCTGTGAGATATCAAGACTTCGATCTGGGTTAAGGATTTTGATATAGTTTTCGGCAAAAACTTTTATGAGGACATGGTTTTTAGTTTTGGGCAGAGATGTATATCAAATATAAGTCTTTGTTAAAGTACAAGTATTTTTTAGGGTTCCGTTTTTTATACAGAACACTATTGGTGAGAGTAAAACGAGTTTTTCACATTATATCGATTATATCGTAAACTATAAATGTTATGGACTTGAAATTTGAGGGCCGTATAAAACTAATCCGTCCACATGAAATGATGGATACAAATAAAACTAAAGTGTTTTTCGTTTGGTTTACAGGGGTACGATGTGAGACCTTTGAAAAAATACATTTTTTTATAGATTCAAATAGGGTATCATATGAAAGGGCTTCATTTCAGTATTCCTTAAAAATTTGTTTTGGAATTTTACACCTCACCATTTTTTGTATAATTTTGAATAATGACATTTTTTTCGTGTTTTCTTACCTCGATTAGCTCCGAACCTAACAGATCGAAAATTTTCAAATGTATTTGGAATGATAGAAAAATTAGTACTTTTTTAATAAAAAATATATAAAAGTGTCATATTCTCATAATTAGATTTATTAAGAGGGTGGAAATGAGGAGGGGTAAAAACACTATTTAAAACGTGGTCAAGTGGGGTATTATTTGAAATAGCACTTTATTTGAAAAACATAGCAATTTTTTTTAGAATTTTGCGATGCACAGTTGTTAAGTTATTGTCAAAAAAGTGAAACTTTCAGACCGTCCCCCCCCCCCCCCCCACCCCTACGTTTCGACACTGATTGACATAAAAATTTGTAAAAATTCACAGAGCTAGGATATTTGGTAAATTTTGTATGAAAATTATAGCGAAGTCTCAAATAATTATATTTCTGTGAGTTTAGGGGACCGGGGTAGAGAGGGCAAAAAAAATCTTTTTCGACCCTAGCGAGTGGGGTGTCATTTGAAAGAGTACCTAATTCAGAATTCGTTGCAATTTTTTTTAGAATTTTGCGGTGGACGGTTTTTGAGTTATGGATAAAAAAGTGCAAAATTCACACCGTCCTCCCCCCCTAAGTTTCGTCACTGATTGACATAAAAATTTGAAAAAATTCACAGAGCTAGGAAATTTGGTCAATTTTGTATGAAAATTATAGCAAAGTCTCAAATAATCATATTTCTGTGTGTTTAGGGGACCGGGGTAGAGAGAGTAAAAAAAATCGTTTTTGACCCGGACGACTGACCCGGGGGTGTCATTTGAAAGAACATCTAATTTAGAATTCTTCGCAAGTTTTTTTAGAATTTTGCGGTGCACAGTTTTTGAGTTCTGGACAAAAAAGTGCAAAATTCAGATCGTGTCGCTCCCTACGTTTCAACGATGATTGACAGAAAAATTTGAAAAAATTCACAGAGACAGGAAAGTTTGTAAATTTTGAATGAAAATCATAGCGAAGACTCAAATAACTATATTTCTGTGTGTTTAGGGGGTGGGTGTGGGGAGAGTAAAAAAACGATTTTTGACCCAAGCGAGTGGGGTGTCATATGAAGGAGCACTTAATTTAAGAAACATTACAATTTTTTTTAGAACTTTGCGGTGCACAGTTTTTGTGTTATTGAAAAAAAATATTTTTAGTATATAGCCTCTCCACCCCCCTAAATTTCAACAGTTGATTGACCGAAAAAATAATCAAATTTAAACCATTTACAAGCTGGTGTAATTGAATCTTTCTTGAGTTACCATAAACATCTATGGATGAGATTTAACCTATAGTAACATTTTTGATCAATGTAGATTTGATTGTAATTTACTATTGACATTTACGACTAAACATTTATTTTGCTATGCGTCTATGGTCTGGAAATATAAAGATATTACAACACAGCTTTTTGTCAATAATTTTTGATATTGTGTTCTTTTACATTCACGGAATCCTTGGCGAGCGAATTTAATTCGCATTTGTATGACTTTTTATCTCTGTTTAGAAATTTATTACAAAACAAACACGAAACATCAATACGTTGCCGGAAAATTATAACAGATCATAAATTCACATAATTTAGTGAAAAGATGATACAATCAGCAAACTTCTCAAAAACCTCGAGAAAATATTACAAAATCACAGATTCATATTTCTTTCAAAATTCCAAAAATATTGCAAAAATCAAATAAAATCAAACTTTTTTCAAAATTCAAAAATATTCCAAAAATTAGAATAAAATCAAATATGTAAACTTTTTCCAGATTAAAATAATATTCCAAAAATTCTTAAAAATTCAAACATTTCCAAAATTCTAAAAATATTGCAAAAATCATTACAAAATCAAAAATTGAAACTTTTTTCAAAATTCCAAAAATTATAATAAAATCAAAAACTTTAAATTTTTCGAAATTCTAAAAATATTCCAAAAATTCTTACAAAATCAAAAATTAATACTTTTTCCAAAAAAAATTATTAAAAAATCAAAAATACAAACTTTTTCAAAATTCCAAAAATATTTCAATATTTCATTTTTCCAAAAATATTTCAATATTTCATTTTTCAACTACATTTACCTCATAAAAACAGCAAAATTTTTTTTCCAAAAAATTGGCTATAAACAAATAAATAAAATCATTTTTTGACACACTTGACATTATTTTTTTGACAAACTTATAATGCCATAATTCTCAATAATAATAATAAAATTCCATGTCAAACAAATAATTAATTTTATTTTTTTCCAAAAAATTGGGTAAAAAAATAAATAAAAAGCTTTCTTTTGACACACTTGACAACATTTTTTTGACAAACTTATAATGCAATAATCTAGTTTTTGCTCTCACATACCAATCCCGACCATCAAGATTTCCCCAAAATCAATGTTCCTACTCGTAATCACTTAAAATGAACGTTTTTAAGCCAAAAATATGAAAATTTGCTGTTTTTGACACACTTTATGACTTTTTGACACACTTCCGGTACAGTTATCGAACACAGCGTCCTTTCGGACCTGTCCCTTGAGTTACCTATTTTTAGAGAAAAAAAAATTTTGAAATCCCTCCAGCGGTTTTCCCTGCAGCGTAGGTAATGACGGCCGGCATACATACATTTTTTTTTGCTTTTTTAGAATCAGTGGGTCCAAAAACTTCGAGAAATGCCAAAAAAAGTGGGGGTAAGAATTTCACTTTTGGCTCATGGAACCATGACCACCATGACCACCGCGACCACCGTGACCACCGTGACCACCATTACCACCATGACCACCAAGACCACCTTGACCACCATGACCACCATGACCGCCATAACCAACATGACCATCATGACCATCGTGAACACCATGACCATCATGACCACCATGAACACCATGACCACCATGACCACCGTGAACACCATGACCACCGTGACCATCATAGCCACCATGACCACCATGACCACCATGACCACCATGACCATCAGGACCACCATGACCACCGTGACCACCATGACCAACGTGACCACCATAACCACCATGACCACTATGACCACCATGACCACCATGACCACCATAACCACCGTGAACACCATGACCACCATGACCACCATGACCACCAAACCACCATGACCATGACCAATACAAACTTTTTTCAAAATTCCAAAAATATTTCAAAAACTTTAACAAATTCAAAAATTTCCATGTCCAATTTCATTTTCAATTACATTTACCTCATAAAAACAGCTACATTTTTTTCCAAAAAATTGGCGAAAAAAATAAATGAAATCATTTTTTGACACACTTGACATTATTTTTTTGACAAACTTATAATGCCATAATTATTATTTACACCATGACCACAAACATGACACCATTACATTCCAAAAATATTTCAATAAATGAAATCATTTTTTGACACACTTGACATTATTTTTTTTTTCACTATGACCACTGTGACCACCATGACCACCATGACCATCCATGGCTCTGCTTTTCATCATAACTATATTGGTTTTTTTGTTGCCAAACTTATTTTCTTCGAATATTTTTTCCAAATAAATTGCTTTAAAATATTGCAATAATAGGCGAGGAAATAAAGCACAAAAATAGGCCAAACCTAAGCAAATTGGCAGATTAAGATGGATCGAGATGCGAAACCCCAAAAACCCCCAAGTAACGAGCTTCGATCAATTTCGAGCTGAATTTATGAAAGTTTAAAAAGATGACGTGTATATAACCCGCATTGGCCCCTAGGTACTCCAGATCTTTTTTGCCGAGAAGTGGCTATGTTCACAAACTTTCCTGACGGCTTCCTGAATCGAATGCAAAAAACCGCATCTCGATTCATCTTACTCTGCCAATTTGCTTAGGTTTTGTGCTTTATTTCCTCGTCTATAATGATATTTTAAAATTATTTAAAGTTGAAACTAGTAAAATTGACATACATGATTATCTAAAAAATATCACTTTTATTCACACCCTTACCGGTAAGTAATTACCTTCTGCCTGCATGATCGGTAAGTAATTACTTACCGACCAGTGGTTTGTACATGAAACTTACTATGTTTATTTACGAATCAGTAAACATGCAAAACCGCCTGATCGTGCAAAAAGTTGTATGCATCACTAGTAGCTATTGCATCACATGGTAGCTGTTATTACGACAGCAAGTGACATTCACATCAGAGCTAATAAAATAGTTATTCATTTGGTGTATGTTAATTGTCAAGTTTAATACGCTCTTTAAATTATGTTGCTTTTATGATATGCTTTGCTTAATAGCTGTTTAGCTCATTATTCGACCAATGAAACGTTGATACAACTTTAAACGCTTGTAATAAAAACTCTATGAGTACCTCTTCTTAAAAGAGTTCTTATCTTAATTGGGTATAATAATTTTATAAATAATCAAATGGAACACCTTGAACATGTGTTTACGTTTGGTAATATAAAAGCCTTAATTTTTTACTTAAATAGTTTGATTTTTTTATTTTGATTTTTCTCAGCATCGTGTGGAGGAATAATTGCAGGCACTGTAATAAGCTGGTCCTCTCCAGCACTTAAAGAAATGAACGAGAATCCCAACTTAAATCAAAATCAAATTTCATGGATTGTAGCCGCTGTAACGTTGAGTTGCTTATTAGCTGGCATACCTGGAGCTCATTTGATCAAAATAATGGGAAGAAAAAAAACTATTTTAACTCTTTTAATTCCATTAATTATTGGATGGGCTTTCATTATTTTTGGATATGATTCGTTCATATATTTGTTTATAGGGAGAATTCTAGTTGGATCAGTTAGTGCTACAAACACAATTGCCATCACTATGTATATTGGAGAGATTTCAGATCAGGCAATTCGTGGTCGCTTAGCAACCTTTTTTTCGATACTAGTGAATATTGGTGGTTTGATGACATCAACGGCAGGTGCATTTTTCCGAATTCAAATTTTTAGCGCAGTTGTTGCTGTTATATCAATCATACTGGTTTCTGGTTTATTTTTCATGCCAGAAAGTCCAACATTTTTAATACAAACTAAAAAAAACTACCAAGCACGAAAAGTGTTGGATTGGCTAAATCGACCGTCGACTTCATTTGATGAGATCAAACGAGAAATTGAAACAAATAATAACCATGAAGGAAAGTTAACGATATCACAGTTGATTAAACTTCGTTCCAATATTCGAGCCTTTGTCATCATGGTATTTTTTGCGATAATATTTCAAATGAGTGGTTTTGTTGTTTTGTTTTACACTTCGGATATATTTCGTGAGGCCAAAATAGATATAGATGCAGATTTAGCAACTATTTACGTTGGGATTGCAACATTAGTAATGTTTACATTCGGATCATTTTTGGTCGATCGGTTGGGTAGAAGATTTTTACTGGTTACAACAACCGCTTTGATGACTATATCAATGGCCATGTTGGGAACATATTTTAAATACATAGAAGTGGTATCAACATCGTTTAACTGGATTCCGTTGGTTGGATTAATTATTTTCCTTGCAGCTTTTTCATTAGGAATTGGTATGGTTTACTGGATATTCCTTAGTGAAATTTTTGCATCAGACGTTCGAGATTATGCTTCCGGAACTCTAGCAATCCTTAGTAATATAGTAGGATTTTTAAATGCATACTTCTTTACCGCAGTTCGTAATAGTATTGGAAATGCCGAAGTGTTTTTTCTATTCGCTGGTGTATGTGCAGTGTCGTTCCTTTTTTTCTTACTTGTTGTTCCTGAAACAAAAGGTTTGCTGTTTGAGGAAATTCAATACAAATTGCAACATGAATCATGGATCATATGGAGGAATAAAAGAAAGAATTAATGGTTCACATTAACAGCAATGGATGCAATGAATTTCAAAGTAAAAATATAATTACTTTTCAATGCGTAAAAAATAATTTAAGTAATAAATTTGATACAAAATAATTTTCATTGTTTGCTTTAATAAAAAGATTTAATAAAAAATTTATTGCTTTAGTTTAATTAATAATTATTAGTAATTTGTTATTTTTTTTGTTTAATTATTTTTCCTTCGGATATATTCCAGTCTTCTCCTTCTACCTTTGCAGAAACAAGGCAGTGCGATGCTAAGGTTACTATTTTCTCTAAAAGGTTGGATTTGACCCGTTTTCGCAACAACAAATATTCCACCCTGCATCCACAATTACGCATGCAAACAGAAACACTTGTACACCTACTCGCTTCGTGCTGTAGCACAGTAATTTCCATTTTCGGTTTTCTAATTCGTTTCATTTTGTTTCGTTTTAATTCGTTATTGGGGGATGTAGTAGACAAGAAAAAAGTTAGACCAAAGAATGCTGATACAAATTAAGGGTACAGGGGAAAAACAACATAAGTCCATTTTTTACGAAATCGAGTTAGTGCTGCTATCTATTGAAGAAATACAAAAGCTTTCAGCTGGTATATTCAATTTTGATGAATATTAAACCCAGCCCACACAAATCAATTGAAAGGAATTCATATACAGGGGAATAACAACAATTTACAGGGGAAAAACAACTTAATCCACCATTTTTGTACCAAAAAACGTGAAATGATAATTTTACTAAAAACACTTTTATGAACCATATCTGTTCATTGTTTAATCCGAGTTCACAAATTTTCTTGCATTTTAAAGACTTCAAACGCAAAAATTCAATTTTCTCGAAATTTTATTTTATGAACTTACGTTGTTTTTCACTTGTACCCAAATGTTATATATGCAATTATCCAATATAAATTTAGCCAATTTATAATTACGTTGAGGAGTCTGTCAAAGTAGCAAACCTATAAGCAAGTATTAATCTAATACTTTAACGGTTGTCTCTTTTCTGTAGTGTTTCAATATATTTATATATAAAAGCTCACTTTTAACATGTAAGCAAATACTAATCTAATGTGTGATTCTAATTTACGAAAAAAATACGCCCTGAACAAAATTACGTTTTAGTGTTGAGAGTGTTTCCTTTAAAAGTATGTTAATTTAAACTCGATTTCTTTATGTTTAATTTAGTAATTTAATATTATAGAACCAACTTATTATTCGATTCAAATTTATAAAAAAATGTTGATATCTTTCACTAAGCTTTAATTCTTCAAATAGTTGATATTATATTAATACAATAAATGCTTTCATTTGTTTCATCCAACTCCCTATACATCAGTACAGCTATTATCTAAAAGGATAACTACAACATTTATATGTTTATATCAATTACCTATTTGCAATTTGATTAAAAAATTTAATATAACATTAACACCATCGCATGTTATATCATTGATTAATCTTATTTATAAGATACCTGTGTCAACTTTTAGGTTCAACCATTATGCAAAATATAATTAAATAGTACTTTATTGTTAAAAATCTACTCAAAAGTTGATAAAAATTATTTCAATTTTATAATTCCTTTTGTCTAAAACTTATTGGATACTTCTTGAATCTACAGTTACCCAAAATACAAATGTTTCCCTCTATACCAATTGTTCCCTGTTTATAAGTCCTATATTCGTCCCTGTATGGAGTACTGTTGTCAAGTTTGGGGTGCTGCTTCTGTTTCCATCTTGGCCCTCTTGGACTCTGTTCGAAAACGGGCTACACGAATTGTGGGTGATTTGCATCAAAACTTGATTCCCTACAACATCGTCACACTGTTGCTGACTTCGTTGTTTTTTACAAATATCGTCATCAACAGTGCTCAGATGAAATCGGCGCAATCATGCCTCAAACTTATTCTTACCCCCGTTCCACTCGACAATCGGCTGGCGCAACCAGTCAAACGGTCGAGATCACGCGCTGTCATACTGGCAGATCGTAGAAAGACTTTTTTGTCCAAATTGCATACAAATGGAACAGTTTTCCGGAATCCATAGTCTCAGGTGGTTTCAATCCGCAGAGGTTTAAAAAAAGCGTTCATCAACACCTTAAAGCACAAGTTGTTGGGGAACCTACGTCTTAAAAGGTATTTATGTGTTGTTGTGACACATATTGTAAACCCTATAACAACACAACACATTTATTTAAAAAACAAAAAATAAATGTACGCAAAAACCACACAAATAACGCTTAGCCCTTCGTTTGTTATTTTGAGTCTTTGTTTAACAACTACCAAAGCTTTTAACAAAGCTATTTGTATATGCAAGATATTTAAATAACAGCGAATAAAAGCTAATAACGTCAAAGTTTCAAACTAAAAAATATATTGATTTATTTAGGTGACGCTGGTGTTGTTTCAGGAAGGTTTCCATAACAACATAGTTTCAAATAATAACGTTTATTAAACTCACATTTATCTTGGTTTTTGACCATTTATGTTGCAGAAAAATTTATCGAGAACAGAAAGGCAAAATTAATGAGTTAAGACTGGCTTTATTGATGTATTTCAATATGGCGAGGCTTATATGCATACAGTATAGAGTTCATTAATAATATTATGTGACATCCCTTTTTTAAGGAAACCTAAAAAATTACATACATGGGACGTTCCACGTCAAGCGGGCCACCGCTGCAACCAAAATTTGGAAAGTTGGTTTACAAAAACGTGAGATAGCTCAACATTTTTATAATAACGTCCTCTTTACCATGACACGTGGCGTTATTTTAATTTTTCAAAACGGCACCTTTAAAATAAAGCATTAATCCCGACATTTGGCAACATCGTATCGTGGAAACTAGCTACTAACAAAAGCTTAAAAATTATCTTTAAAACTACTGTCTACAATAGAAGTACTACATCTTTAAAAATGGCACCAATACATCAAATTTGCATTTTTACGAACAAAAGCTGCTTATTGATACCATTCTACTGCCAAAAAGTTATGTTTTAGGTTACTAAATAGTTGTAACATTAATTTCTCCAAAAATTCAAAATGGTTGGAGCAAAATACCGTAATTTTTAATCACAGTTATATTACCAAAAATAATACCTTGACATATAAGTAGTATGGACAAAATAAAAAGTCAGGCAAGTGCGAATATAATTCGCTCATTGAAGGTTCCGTGTATATAATATTTGAGAAAACAACAGTTTTTGTCAGCAGTTTCACTTTGGGTTGCATTTTACCCAAAGCTGTTTATGGTGGCTAAAGGAATCTTCAATAATGCCAGCTTATAAATTATTTATATTGAAAAATATATTATCAATTGTTGTTGTTTCAACTGTTGGTTCATGAATTTTTCTTTATAAAAATTTTTGCAGAAAATAGTTTGAGATCCAGTTTTAAGGATTTTTATTGAAACCAACACTTATCAAGCCACCTATCACAATAGTTGGAGGAAAAAGTCTCGTCAAATTATTGCCAACGGGTGCATTGTTAACACAGTCGAGTGATTTGTCTAGTGAACATTGGGGAGATCGGTATACCAACAGGATTTGAACTTCAGCTGGTTGAACATTCACAATGACTGCCAGCATAGCTAAAATCGAGGTGATACTGGTGGCTACTGTTTTCCTCAACTAGTGGAACTGTATCAGACCTAACGAAAAGAACACCAATAGTTCAATAGTTCAAAAATTTCAAAAATGTTTGTAATTAGTGATCAACTTCACAGAGAACATTTGCAGCGCAACCATATTAAATGATAATCTATCGAATAGCAAACAGGTATGTTATCGCATAATATTTCAACCTAACGCCTTTCGCCTGAAGTTGAGTTCATCTGACTTGTTAAACTTGTTTGATCTAACCTGATCTTGTTTGTTCATTTCTATAATTCGTTTCACTCAATATTTTACTATAATACACATTTATCTTCTACGATTATTTTACGTGAATAGTCCTTCACAAAAACGCAATTTTAGAATTTTTATCAAATGAATCAAAACCGGTGTTTTCGAAAAATACAACAAAATTGTTTTGGACTAGCAAAAATGATCCTTTCATATGACACCCCACTCGACACGATCAAAAATGATTTGTTTTCAAAATTTCCACGCTCAACCCCCTCCAAATAAAATTTGAAATGATGAGCCAACCGCTATAGTTTTCATTCAATCTTTTCAACATTGCCCATAACCATGAATTTTTCCAAATTTTTTCTTGTGTAATGTTCGAAGTTAAAAGGAGGAGGGGGTACAGGAAAAACAACAATCGGTTTTGGCAATATCAAAAAAACTAAGCAGTCGAAAATTCAATGAAATTTTTTTTTTGAAATATTTTGATCTTTTACGATTTTTCTAAACCAAACTCGATTTCTTACAAAAAACTTTTGTTTTATTATCTCCTTATCTATGTTCATAAAATATAGATGAAAACAAATATTTTATTTTTTTTTGTATCAGTAGGCTTGAGAAAACACATTTAAAAGCTGTAGAAAATTTCAACTTGATAGCAAATAAAAACTTCAATCAATTTACATGTTATTAAAAATCATACAAGCAGGATTTAAATCAAAAGCTCTATTATTAAACATAAAATACCAAATTCTGACGGGCTGTTTCAGAACAATTAAACAATTTTGGTACGTTACGTATTTTATGTCGCACATATTATTGGCGGTTGAATATTTTTAAATAAACTTTTACATAAGCTGCGAATCAATTGCCCCCAAATGTATCAAATTAAAAATTTTGTTTCCAGAAAATAACGTTTAAACTTTTTGTTTCTAGTAACTTCTCTTTAATTTGTTATCATCCATAAGAATTAGTTAGCTAATGAAATAGAACTATTTCTTCTAACGCCATTGGATAATTATATAGTTCGAAAAAAGTGGTAACTAACAATATGACTTGTTATTTGTTTCTCTTTATTAAGTCTGAGAAGACAGATTACATTGTATTTAAAATATTTAAAACAAAAACAATTAATTAATTTTTTTTCAAACGACTAACTAACTAACTAATTATCTATCAAACAAAAAAAAGTTTGATGAAATCGGTATAGCCGTTCTTGTGCAATTTAATTTCAAAGTTACATCGGATTGGCAGAATTTTCATTTTTCTTGCATGTTGGGGTGCCCCCTGTGCTCAAACTATGCACTTTAAAAAAACTAAAATAAGTTTTATTTTTTATTTTGTCCATACTACTTATATGCCAAGTTACAGAAAAATCCAAAATGGTCAAGTTTTCACAACTCGGTCTAGAACACGTTTTTCTTCTATACTACTCAAGACCTTTCCAACGATATACATATTGCCCCCACTTGTTGGGGGAAATATTTTGAAATGGAACCACAAAAATAGTGCATAGTGCAAATAGTGTACGTATTTATATATAGATAGTTGATTTTGCATTGTGAAACATTTATCAAATAACTTAAAAAAAAACAAAATAATCGAACAAAAAACTCAAAGAAACACACCTATCACATTTTTCACCTTTTTTCTCAAAAATCGACAAAATTCAAAAAAAATATTTTTCAGCACATCTACAACTCAAGACCTTTAAAACAATATACATATTGCCCCACTTTTGTTGGGGCAAATATTTTTAAATGGTACCACAAAATAGTATATTACATATCTAGAGTTGTATATAGCATTTTACATGCGAGGGAAAATTTTGCGCACGAGAGGCGTAGCGTCGAGTGCAGTATCTTCACGAGCATGGAAAATGCTTTGCAACTCGAGATTTGTTATATACATTTTCTACGAGTTTGTTTTAATGCCCAAACGCATATAATTACACCCACTTCTGTTTTTACACGGCCTTTTTTTAGACGGTTTTGATATAACACGGTCTAGAAAAAAAATTTAAATTCGTTTTTACACGGTTTTATTTGAAATAGCACGGTTTAAATTTTGAAGAAAATTCGTATTTTTTATTCTATATACAAAGTTAGGCATGTTAAGTGTTAATTATAATAAATTATAAATTAACGTCTCTTAATATCTGAAGATACCATGTCCAACTAGGGATTAGGATTAAGTTTGAATAAATTAAATTTCTTTAAGAAATTTATGAACGTTATCTTTAAAATTTTGAGGATTAAAGCTATCAGGGAAAACCCTTGCTGGTGAGACATTCCATAGATGAGAGACTCTGCTGAAAAAATCACGCTGAAAAGCAACACTTCTGAACCTTTTTATATGACGTGTAAAAGGATGGGCTACAAAATTTACTCTGGTGTTACGCGATAGGTTGCTAGTTCAGGTAAAATTTATTTTATCTCAGTCAAAGTTTGTTCATCCACAATGTATTAATAGAAAATTCTCAGATCAGCAACATTTCTCCTGTGTTGCAAGGAATTTAACTCATTAATAAGAGTTGAGTTGCTAAATAGTTTAACAGTTCTGCGCTGAACAAACTCAATTTACTTCAAACTACTAAAATCAGATACACCCCATATGTGAGAACAATACTCCATGCAAGGAGTATAAATGATTTATATATTAAAAGAAGCTGTTCGCTATTGAAAAACTTACGAAATCGTTCCAAAAACCTAAATTTTTGAACAGCGTTCTTAGCTAGGTTAAAAATATGAGAATTTCATTTCATATTATTTTCAACTTCTATTCCTAGAAGTATGTATGTACAGTTGATCAATTTTCTTTGAAGATTTTTTAACGCTAATCTTAAAGTTTGGAGGAAGAAAATTATTTTATCTTATTATACTCTTATTGATACTCTGGTGTAACGTGTCAAGTTTGCAGGCTTAGGTAAAATCGATTAGATTTAGATAGAAGCCCGTTTATCCATAATGTAAAATACCGTCAAATCAGCGACATACCAGGAATCAAGCTCATTAGTAAGATTTGAATTGCTGATCAATTTAGCAGCCCTCTGTTGTATAGATTCAATCAAGACCTGTATGGTACACTCCATATGTGACAACAATAATCCATGCAGGGCGATCGTCTTTCGGCGAAAACCGCATTGTCTTTAAGTATTTTTGACCAGTTAACAAAGAACCTCATATTTTTAAAATTAATGTTTTTTTCAAATATTTTAGCTACAATCGATTAGTTTGATATGGGTTTGTAATTTCTTGTATCCGTTTTCGTACCTTTTTTGGAACTGGCTGTGCCTACACTAGCCATTTCCCAAAAAAACTAATATTTCAAATTATATATATGTCGTTGGAACAGCATGTTTGATTGAGATTGTGAAACGTACGTTATCGTTTAAACATCGGAAAAGCATATGATCAAATCTGGCATGCCAACTTCATGTAGACGTAAAGCATATTCAAAAATGCCTCAGCGATCAAAACATTTCGGTATCCATCGATAGTTTTTCTTCTGAGTCTAAATTAATTATTACTGGTATTCTCCAACTCTCAGTTTTATTCCCCACTCTATTTTTAATTTATATCAACGGCCTGTTGAAAATTATCAGTAGCACGACAAATAGTTTTGCGGATGATATACAGTACATTGCACAGGTCATTTGTTCCCTTATCTTCAAAGGTAAAATGAATGAAAAAATAAATCTCGCCCGGAGAAACGTTGTTATAAATGTAAACGAGGACCTTGAAGGAGAAAAGGACCGAGGACCGAGAAAAAGTCGCCGATTGGGGTAAAAAAATTTATTCAACTCTAATTCCACCAAAATGCAGCTATTGATTGTTTTCAGATCATAGACCGAGTTCCCCAATGATACTTCCATTAGTATCTATGACGAACAAATAGCATCCTAAATAGATGTGAAAAATATTTGACTCCGTATAATTTACTTCACACTTAAAAAAGTGAAAAGTCAAGTTCTACATTCGTCCATGTATGGAATGAAAGTTTTTTTTTCAGTGTAAAGAAGTTTTTCTGAGAGAAAATGAAAAAGGCTTTCAAATTGCTAAATTCCAGTGAATTACAATAATTACTTTGATCTTAATCACTCACCAAATCTCTCAAAATTTTATTTTTTACGCCAAAAAGTGTAAAAGTTTTGTTTATTTAACATTATGCCCGCCGCATATTGCCGTTATCTCATAAGAAAGGCAATTCAGGAAAACTCGTTATGAAAATATTCAATTGTCATTTTTATGGCAACTTATTCATTTTAATATGGAAAAAAATTTCAAAATCTCGTTTTAATTCTATTTATTTATTCAAATGTTTATGAGTACTCTATATGTTTTGTTTTTCCGTCTAGTGCGTACACGAATAAATCAGAAGGTTTTCCTAACGCGCCAGCCACATACAGTTGTCAATGTGAGAAGCACGGGTTCTCCAAATTTAGTCCACATACTTGCAGTAACTGTCTTTGTGCTTTGTTGATCGTCATTGCAAATTCGAGTTGCACTGGAAACTAAACGTTTGAATTCAAATGCCATATCTGTTGGGATAATAGCCCGTCATTGGAACAGCATGCTTGATTGCGGTGGTGAAACGTATGTTATTGCATTAGACATCTGAAAAGCATTTGATCGAATCTGGCATGCCAACTTCATGTAGACGTAAAGCATATTCAAAATTGTCTCACCGATCAAAACATTTCGGTATCCATCGATAGTTTTTCTTCTGAGTCTAAATTAATTATTACTGGTGTTCTCCAAGGCACAGTTTTATTCCTCACTCTATTTTTAATTTATATCAATGACCTGTTGAAAATTATGGACCGAGGACCGAGGACCGAGAATAAAGTCGCCGATTGGGGTAAAAAAATTTATTCAATTCTAATTCCACCAAAAAACAGCTATTGATTGTTTTCAGATCATAGACCGAGTTCCCCAATGATACTTCCATTAGTATCTATGGTGAACAAATAGCATCCTAAATAGATGGTAAAAATATTTCGTTCAGTATAATTTACTCAACATTTATAAGTTCTACATTCGTCCATGTATGGAATATTGTTGTCAAGTGTTGTGTGGTGCTACTTTTTCGATCTAGGCTATAGGCTAAATTTAACATCAAATCTTGATTTCCTACAACATTGTCGAACTGTTGCTGATCTCTGATTTAATTTTTGTTTTTTTATCAAATGAACTGTGCATACATGCACAAAAAATTTAATTTGGCTTTTATATAGACTCTTAATAGTTTTTTTGTACAAATCATTTTATTTTACCTATTTTTTACAGAAATAAAGGGTATGGAACCAATCCCCTTTTTTTCTATGTGCTGCATGTCTTTTTATGCACGGTTTTTTTTACACGTCTTTTCCTGGAACGTATCTACCGTGTAAAAACAGAATTGGGTGTACTTGAAAAAATGAACTACTAATTATAAATTAAATGCAAATAGTTTACAAATTGTGGTAGGCTTTGCATTATTCTATGTCAAAATGAATTGAAATGTTTAAATTCCGAAGAAGTTACTTTAATATCTGGATTGTATATATATTTTTATATGATGTATTTCTTTTCATATGCAGCATCAAACCATGTAATCATGAATTAAGAAAACATTTTTATTTGTTTTGGTACAATTTCATTATTATATTTCGACCCTTTTGTGGGTCATTATCAAATAGTATAAAGATTTTGTTGGTGTTTTTGAGTGGTTTAAAAACTAATGCATATTTAATTTGATTATCACTATGAGCGTCACACAACAATTAAAATTAATGCATTGTGAACAGTACATTTCAACAAATTCAGAATTTGTTGAAATGTACTGTTCACAATGCATGCAACAATGAACATTGCCATATGCAAAAAATTGGATTAGTGTTTTTGATTAAATTTTTTTGATCTCTTTTATTTATTTATTTATGGCGATTTTTATGTTATGGCGATTTTTTTAATTTTTTTTTATTGAGTTTTTATTTCGAAATGGCGCTACAAGTTGACGATTTTTTCTGTGCTAAAAAATGAATCAGGCTTATATATAGGGGGTTTTGCTCCATCCGAGAATTTTATTTGGCAATACTTTTTCTTCTGCTTTTCTTTTAAATAAATTTAATTATAAATAAAAAAATTATTTAAAAACTTAAATTAATTATATTAAAAATATTATTTATTTTACTATTAATTTATATACAAATTTTAGAAACATACAAATTTAAATCAAAAAATAATCACAAATTCAAAACAAAAATATGGAGGGGCTGAAATCTCAAGCTCTGAGATATCAAGACTTCGGTCTGGGTTAAGGATTTTGATATAGTTTTCGGCAACAAAACTTTTATGAGGACATGGTTTTTAGTTTTGGGCAGCGATGAATATCAAACATAACTCTTTGTTAAAGTACAAGTATTCAGAGATAGACTCTGTTTAAAAATTTATTACAAAACTAACACGAAACATCAATACGTTGCCGGATAATTGTAATCAAAATTCCAAAAATATTGTTAAATTAAATAAAATCAAACTTTTTCAAAATTCCAAAAATATTCTAAAAATTAGAATGAAATCAAATATTTAAACTTTTTCTAAATTCTGATGATATGCCAAAAATTCTTAAAAATTCGAACTTTTCCAAAATTCTAAAAATATTGCAAAAATTATTACAAAATCAAAAATTAAAACTTTTTTCAAAATTCCAAAAATTATAATAATATCAAAAATTAAAAATTTTTCAAAATTCTAAAAATATTTCAAAAATTCTTACAAAATCAAAAATTAAAACTTTTGCCGAAATTCTAAAAATATTGCAAAAATTATTACAAAATCAAAAATACAAACTTTTTCAAAATTCCAAAAATATTTCAAAAACTACAACAAATTCAAAAATTTCCATGTCCAATTTCATTTTAAATTACATTTACGTCATAAAAACAGCTACATTTTTTTTCCCAAAATATTGGCTAAAAAATTAAATGAAATCATTTTTTGACACACTTGACATTATTTTTTGACAAACTTATAATGCCATAATTCTCTATAATAATAATAAAATATCATGTCATACGAACTATTAATTTTATTTTTTTCTAAAAAAATTGGGTAAAAAATAAATAAAAACCTTTCTTTTGACACACTTGACAACATTTTTTGACAAACTTATAATGCCATAATTCTCAATAATAATAATAAAATTTCATTTCAAACAAACAATTTATTTTTTTTCCAAAAAATTGGGTAAAAAACTAAATAAAAATCTTTTGACACACTTGACAACATTTTGTTGACAAACTTATAATGCCATAATTCTCAATAATAATAATAAAATTTCATTTTAAACAAACAATTTTATTTCCAAAAAATTGGGTAAAAAAAAAATAAAAATCTTTCTTTTGACACACTTGACAACACTTTTTTGACTAACTTATAATGCCATAATTCTCAATAATAATAATAAAACTTCATTTCAAACAAACAATTAATTTTATATTTTTTTTCCAAAAAATTAGGTAAAAAAATAAATAAAAATCTTTCTTTTGACACACTTGACAACTTTTTTTTGCAAACTTATAATGCAATAATCTACTTTTTGATCTCACATACCAATCCCGACCATCAAGATTTCTCCAAATTCAATGTTCCTACTCGTAATCACTTAAAATGAACGTTTTTTAAGCCAAAAATATGCAAATTTCCTTGTTTTGACACACATAATGATTTTTTTGACACACTTCCGGTACAGTTATCGAACACAGCGTCCTTTCGGACCTGTCCCTTGAGTATACCTATTTTTAGAAAAAAAAATTTTTGAAATCCCTCCAGTGGTTTTCCCTGCAGCGTAGGTAATGACGGCCGGACGGCCGGCCGACAGACAGACATACATTTTTTTTTTTTTTGCTTTTTTAGAATCAGGAGGTCCTAAAACGTCGAGAAATGTCAAAAAAAGTGGGGGTAAGAATTTCACTTTGAGCTCATGAATGTAATACTTAGGTCTTTCAGACCGAAGTAATTATGCTATACGCATGTCAAGAAAAAAAACAAATTATTTTATCCACTGTTATATACAAGAAAAATAGCAGATAAAACAGAGAATAAAATAAAAGTCTCGGATACATTTTTGGTTCTATCGTGATTCATACGATACAAACGACGTTATATCTGGATATATCTTCTATTTGCGTTCATACAATCGGCTTTAAGAGTATTAAACAAATTATTGGATTGCTTTAGTTACAAATATATCTTTATCTATATTTTTGTGTTGTTAGAAAATAAGTCGTAAGCTTTTTATGCAGCTTTAATTAACTTTGATTAATTTATACAGTAAACAAAAAATTATCTTAATATCTACATTTGTACTATAATTATTAAAGTTCGTGCAAAATAAAAAAATATGGTTTTAGTTTATTTATAAGTCAAGATTTGAATAAATAAAATAAAGTAAAAAAAAGTGTAACTTAAATCTAATTTTTTGTGCAAATCGATGATGTTTGTTAAAAGGATTATACGGGAAATGAATTGATTGGACTATTAACACTAATCACAACAACAAATATGACATACTACAAATGTCCAAAATAAAAATAATAAATAGCTACACTTTTTAGTTTTAATACATTTGTTGAAAATATTACTAACCATACTAAAAACCTAATGGGGTGTGGAATCTTTTAATTTATTAAACACTTACATACACATAAAGTTGGGATAAATCATAATTTCATAAAATTTCTAAAGGGATCTTTCGCAATAAAAGTGGGATTAGATAAATTTATTACATGTAAAATTTTCAATCTTAACAAAAAATTATTTGTTATATTCTTAGCATCAGGTGGCGTTTTTATGCATGGTGCATCTATTGGCTGGCTGTCACCAGCATATCCAGAGTTGAACAACACTCCTTCATTAAGTGCTAATCAAATATCATGGATAATGTCAATTTCGGTTTTGGGCTCAGTATTTGGTGGAATTCCAGCTGGATCCATTATTGATAAAATTGGAAGAAAAATGACAGTTCTTGTTTGTCTTATACCATGTATAATTGGATGGTGTCTTGTAATTTTTGGAAACAACAGATTTATTTATTTATTGATTGGAAGACTTATTCTTGGAATAGCAGGCTCCATCAATACAATTGCCGTACCAATCTATAATGGAGAAATATCGGATAAAAATATTCGTGGTGTTGTGTCCAGTTACTGCCCGCTTATGCTAAATACAGGAACTTTTTTTTCATTTGTAGTTGGATTGTTTTTTAAAATTCAAATTAATACAGCAATCGGTGCGGTAACAACAATTCTTATGATACTTGTGTTATTGTTTATGCCAGAAAGCCCAACTCATTTAATCAAAAAAGGTAAGTTGGAAGAAGCAACTAAAGTATTAGATTGGCTGAATAGATCACCATCAGATTTCAATGAAATAAAAAAGGAAATCGAGTCAAATCAAAATACAGAAAATGAAAACAACTTTATGAGAGTTGTAAAACGTCGTTCAACTTATCGAGGATTTCTAATATGTTTCGGAACAGTGGTTCTATTTCAGCTATGTGGAATGAGCGTCGTTATAAATTACTCATCGGAAATATTTCGTACCGCAAGAACTAATATTGATCCAAATTTAGCAACAGTTATTATTGGAATAACAAAAGTTGTTGCCTACATATGCAGTACGTTTTTTGTTGATCGAGTGGGTAGACGCATTTTATTAACATTAACATCAGGAATTATGGGCATAATACTGGTCGTACTTGGGGTTTACTTTACATTTGTTGAACAATTATCTAATTCACTAGGATGGCTGTCGGTCTTAGGATTAGTTGGATTTGTAATAATATATTCTTTAGGAATCGGTGCTATTATGTGGATATTTTTAAGCGAAATGTTTGCTAGCGATTTTCGGTCATATGCGACTGCAATTTTGGCAATATTTAATAGTGTTCTTTCATTTATATTCACATTCTTTTTTGACAAAATGCGTGCTGGTATAGGCATTGGTGGATTTTTTTTTATTAGTGCAGCGGTATGCTTTGCTGGATTTGTTTTTTCTTGTGCTTTGGTACCAGAAACAAAATGTTTATCATCACAAGAAATTCAAAATGAATTACACGAAAACTCATGGATTGTTTGGAAGCGTAAAACACATGATACAAAAGATAATAACACAATTTAATAAATTATTAGTTTAGTTTTAGTAATATTTTTATTGATTTTATTGATTGGTTAATAATCCACTTAAATTTAATATTTTTAAAGTGTTTGTTCGTGGTTAAAAGCTTTACGTCTTATTTTACACAATTAGCCTTCCAAATACGGAACTTGGCTTTTCAAAAGACGTTTAACTTATTTTAATTTAAGAATCTTTAATCACCAATAAATTTACGGTAGAGACTATATCGTACGTGTTTCGCAATTTGGTAAACTTTATTTACAATACTATGCTTTCCTTAAATGGTAACGAAGTTGAATTTTAAACTTTTAAGTAGATGGCATAGGCTCAAAACTAAGAAACCTAAAACAACTTTAGATTAAAATCTGTTGAATAAATTATAAAAAGCATTTTCTGGTGCGTTCAATTTACGACTTTTTACTTGACTATTGTACTAAATATTACTTTATAAGTTTATACGCTTCTAATCACCAACAGAGCTTTAAGCATTTAGGAGCATAGTTCCTAATATATTTGCTCAAATGTTTATAAAAATTTAAGATTTCTAGCCTAATTTTTTCTTTCGTTGTTTTCTTTTGTATAAATCATAATTTCAATTTACAGAAATCCTAAAAACAAAAGAAAAATAATTCATAAATTTTCTTCAATGTGTTCGTTTTAAAATTTGATAAATAGCAAGTTTACCTAAAACAAAAGTAACACGGGTATTATTAAACTTTTATGACTCGTATTATGTTTCTCGTTAACTTTTTAATCACCAATTAAATTAAAACAAATAATAAAAATATTATTACTTTTCATTTTGTGTATTGTTATATTCCAATAAGGAAATCTCAAAAATATATGTAGTCGAGTCAAATTAGGTTTTTACTTCTAAGTCCTCTGGGACAGCTCCGATTTTGATGATTTTTGTTTTTAAATGTGTGTTTTTATATATTATTTGAAATCAGAAACATTACGATGTGCGCAATTAAATATTTATACATATTGTTTAAATAATATAAACATAATTTATGCAGAGATTAAATTTTGTCACGGTATTTATTAACTTTTGAATAGTAAAAGTAAAAAAAAATTTTTTATAATTATTATAAGCTTTAAATTAAATTGTAAGAAAAAAATTATAAACAATTATAAATGATTTTGTGTTTATTTTACATTTAAATATGTATATTTATAATGTAAACGTTTAGGAAATTCGATAATTTTGATTCGACGATTAAAGTGCAAAAAAGTCCCCATATAATTAATAAACATTTCCATAATACACAGAAAACAATAAAATCGTATTTTCATCTAATTTAAATTATATGAGTTGAAAATGTATGATTCATATATAGGATTTCAATTCCAAAATAAACAATTTAAAGTTCAATGGAAACTTTCCCTAAAATAGAATAAACCTTATCCAATTCAAACAAAACTTTTTCCAAAATAAATTAAACATTTTCAATTGCAAATAAAACCTTTATTCAAATCAAATAAAACTTTTCCCAATTCAAAAAAAAACTTTTAAAAAATAAAAAAAACTTTTCCAAATTCAAAAAAAACATTTCAAAAAAACATTTAAACAAACGGTTTAGCGGTAAAATTCTAAATTAATAACCTGTTTTTGTAATATATTGAATGTAGTGAAAGAGTTTTGTTAGTCAACAATAGTTGATTTATATAATAATATAATATAGATTGGTGATTCTCTGTCAACTCGGCCACCCTCCTCTGTCCAAAAATTGGAGCAACCTATAAAATTCCAGTTAGGCTCATTTTTTAGCTATAACGTTCAAACGAGATGGAGAGAAAAGAGTTTTCTCTTTTTTGTAACTATTTCCTCGCCATCTCGTTTGAACTTATATAAAATTGTTTTGGCCGTATTAATATTCAAATTCGCAATACAAGCAGCTTCTTTAATTGTTTTGCTTACTTCATATTGTTTGATAAAACTTTCTTTTTGATGAGAAGAAATATTTGAATAGGGACCACGTACCCTCCATTTCCATCCTCACAGGAGCTGTTCACGTCTACACCACTCATTTTAATATTTTAGTTAATATATTATTACCAACATGTTAACTACATCAGAAAATGGTTTCTATTAAATTATCAGATGGCTTTTACAAGTATGACATCAAAAAATACATTCTTTCATATTGAGGTGGGTGGTTGACATGCAGCCGTCATACTGGTCCGCCATTTTTAATTTTCCAAAAAGGCTATGGCTAAAATTAAACTAAAAGGTTATAGCTAAAAAATGAGCCTAACTGGAATTTTATAGGTTGCTCCAGTTTTTGGACAGAGGGGGGTGGCCGAGTTGACAGAGAATCCCCAATATATATATTATTATTTAAATCAACTATTGTTGACTAACAAAACTCTTTCACTACATTCAATATATTACGAAAACAGTTTATTAATGTAGAATTTCGTCGTTAAATTGTTTATTTAAATGTTTTTTTTAAATGTTTTTTTTTGAATTTGGAAAAGTTTTTTTTTGTTTTTTAAAAGTTTTTTTTGAATTGGGAAAAGTTTTATTTGATTTAAATAAAAGTTTTATTTGAAATTGAAAATGTTTAATTTATTTTGGAAAATGTTTTATTTGAATTGGATAAGGTTTATTCTATTTTAGGGATAGTTTCGATTGAACTTTAAATGGTTTATTTTGGAATTGAAATCCTATATATTACAAGGTATAACTATAAGTAAAAATCCTTCGTTGATTTTCATGAAAATTGAGAATTAGGCTTATCTTACCCTTAACAAAAGTGACATAAGCCTGACTTGCATTTTTTAGGTTTAAGGGGTGAAAAATCCTCCTCCGTGAAAAAATAGAAAAAATGTAGGTTTAAGCATTTTATGAATTTCCACCTTATTTAATTATAAATTCGATGGATTTTACCTCTGGTACTTGGCGACAAATGATGAATAATTGTAAATAAAATTCCTTGTTGTAATCAACTGCGAAATACTACAACAAGGAATTTTATTTACAATTATTATTTAATTATATAAAATAAAGCTTATTTTATACTGTTACGTTTTTCCAACCTTACTTCGAATTGGCCTTACTCACAATTCGATAAACGCAATCCCCAATCTCTTCCTGAGTTCGATCACTGATTAGTAAGCACAAACACCAGGTTTTATTAAGTATTCAACACCTTAATTGTTTTACAACAACAGGAAAACAATACAGCAAACAATATTCTTGACTAGAATATTCTTCCAACAGCTTCCAAAACTCCAACGGTTGATTGTAGAAATTTCCAGTAATAGAACGTTTAAAATAATACACAAAATATTTCTACTCAATAAAACTTATAACTTTATTACACTTATAACTTTACACAAAACTAATTTAAAGATCACTTTTATAATTTTAACTTCACAATCGCAGGTTTAAAATAAAACTAATTAAAAACTACAAAAGGTATTTTTCTTATATACCTTCTGCAATACTTCTAGATAATTCGACATCACTTTCCAGAAACCTTGAGAAAACATTAGAATACTCGATTATTTTACGTTATGTTGATTTGATTCATAAAATCGTTTATGTTGACCCTATTTCTAAGAAGAGACAACAACAACAATATTCATTTCATTAATTTGTTTGTTGATTTTATTTTCCTGGAAGTGACTGTAATCGTTTAGATCTTTCTGTAATCGTCTAGATTTTTCTGCACTCGTAACATTACCCTCCACTTAAGCCTGTTCGTCCCGAACAGGATCTAGCTCTCTCCTCCAATTATTGAATCCAAAATCATTTTTTTTTTCTTTTCCTATTTCCCAGGCTGTTTAAAATTACTTCCGGTTCCTTTCTAAGTACTGGGCCATTACTTTGTTTTATGTCAGCCCACTGTGATGAGTAGGGATTCTCGTTATTTCTAAAGTGCTTCTTATCATTTCCCTTTGGGAGTTTCACAATGGCATGTCTCCGAACCATTCTCATTTTCAGCTGCGATTCATCCCCGTTTGCAGCTATTTGAACCACCTCTTTTACATCGCTCACTTCGTTATGGGTTTGGACCTGTTTCCTTTTTAACTTTCGGCATTTGTTTAATCGTCTGCGTCGGTTGACGTTTCTCTCCCTCATCTGTTTGGATGGTGCTGGATTTTCCTTTGCACTGCGTAGTTCCTCATCGCTGCCAATAACTGTTGGCTCTGCCTCATTCACAAGTAGTGGCATCTCAACATTATTAACCTTTAGGATTCCACATCCAAAATCGAAGACTAATCCCTTCGCCTTCATGAAGTCCATCCCCAAAATGACTTCATCCATAATGTCAGCCACTAGCACCTCTTGTTGATAGCAGTTATTTCCCAATTTTATTTCAGCGATTCGTTTACCTTCTATTTCAGCGCATTCTCCAGTTACTGTTTGGAGTTTCAATCCATCTGATGGTTCCAAAACACCGTCAATTAAACCTTTGCGAACGAATGTTCGAGCTGAACCTGTATCCAGTGTCATGAAGCAACTTTTACCTTCAAGTTGTCCGTTGATACCCAAGTTTTCACCTTTTACCGCAATTCTTGAAATTGGAATGTATGCTGCATTCTCCTCACTTTTTGGCTTTACAGTTGCACCTTCAACAGACTTCCGTTGAATAGGAGACGAAGATCTATCACGCTTCCTGTTCCAGCAGTCCTGTGAGATATGGCCCGATTTCCTACATATCCAGCACAGGAGTTTTCTACTGCTGTTCCTGAACCCTACGTGCTCCATTTCTTCGGCTCCTCTGTTCTTCACAGAAGACGACAATCTGTCTGCTTCCCCGTTTTTCTTGCACTCCCGTGCCATGTGACCCTCTTCATCACATACCCAGCATCTGATGTCGCTTCTATCTCTGTGTGCCAAAACTTCCCCTTTGATGTTCCCCTCTACATTCCTTTTTCTGCATCCACCAGATGGCATACACAACCTCTGTACCATCTCATATTGCATTGCGTATGGACAGTTTCATGGAAAGTCGCCTTAGGTGTAGTTATTACTTTGATCCTGGTTTCTGGATCTCGGATACCATCAATGAAGGCCTCGATCTTCATTTTCTCCATAAAATCTGGTGGTGTATTTGCGTGTGCTAAATGAACAAGCCGCTCTACAGCCGAGGAATAATCCTGTAGAGATTCACCATTTCGTTGCAAGCGACCTTTTAACTCGATCCGGTATAGCTCCTTTTTATGGTCGCTGCCATATTTACGTTCCAATGTATTCATCACCTCTGCATAACTTTTCCGATCATTTTCCGGCACTGCCTGTAATGCTTCAGCTGCTTCCCCCTTTAGAGCAACTATCAATGCAGCAAGACGATTTTCGGCGTTCCAAACATTCTGATCTGCCGCCGTTTCAAACTGGAATTTAAAGATTCCGAATGATGTTGTTCCATCGTATGATGGTGGTTTTAATTTGATGTTTGCTACTTGATGAACCACCTGGGAAGTAACTTTAGTCGTATCAACATCCTGCAACCGTTTTTCGAAATCATCAACTTTGGAAAGTACCTTTTTGTTTTCGTCAAGCACTTTTTGTTCTAATTCTTGGATATCGTTTTGAATCTTCTCGACTTTTCCATCGAATGCCGTTGACATTTGTAGAAGTTTCTCATCCATAATTTGTTTGACTTCATCGCGACTCATAGCAATGTTGTGTTTATTGCTTCTAACTGTTGATTGATGTTGAGACTAATTTCTTCCTTAGTAGCAGCCTTTGTTGATTGATGTTACAACTAATTTTCTTCCTTGGTAGCAGCCATTTGTTGATTGATGTTACAACTAATTTCTTCCTTGGTAGCAGCCAAGCTTTGATTCACATTGGAACTTACAACATCCAGTTTTTGATTCATATTGGCATTTACGGCAGCCAATTGCTGATTCTGTTGACTGATGTTCAAACTCATCTGTTGCATCATAGCCATTAACTGCGTAAAATCACAATTTGCAGGTGGCAATGAGGTTGTTGTTTCCGCAACAGAACTTTTCTCTTCATCAACTGTTACCTGAATCAGCATTCGTACTAATCACTCCAAACTGGTAACTTTCCACAACTACTGCACTAGCTTCATAGCTTCTCGAAGCCGTATAGTCAATTCAGTTTTGTTGCCGGTTGTTGCCAATCCACGTTGTTCTAGTTCTTTCTTTAACTCTAGAACCTTCAAATCACTTAATAAAACCATTATTAACAGCTAGCTAATCCCACCGCTGTCACCAATGTTTTTTTTACGATAGCTTTATATCGGTCCCCATCAAACGTAACCCAAACTGTTTTCATTTACTGACAAAAATTTGTTGACGAGATTAGAGCAAAGTCCCCTAATTGTGAGGTTATCGCTACCGGTGACTTCAAAACTGTCAACAACAATCATGGTTGGAATTTTCCAAATCGACCGACGATGTTGATAATAGTCTAAAATTGCCAGAAATTTGGCCTATACCAAATTGTTAAACACCCAACTTTCGCTCCCCGTAATGGCCGTGATAACACTTTTCTGTTTGATCTCTATCTTACCACAATGCAAGATATTACGAGTGTCGATATCGCGAAAGGTAGTATTGGAAATTCATTATTTAATGAATCTAATCATTATTTAATTTCATCAGTTATCAAAACTGATTTACTTAAAACTACAGGCTCCCCAAACCCCGTAAAATATTTCACTACTCAAAAATGGAAATAGGAGTGGTCTTCAAAATTTTTCCCATGGTTTCCCTTTCGACCGTCATTGTTTTTACACTGGCAATGTAGATGTTTCTGAGTCTAAACTAATTCACGCTGGTGTACGTACCTCAAGGCTCAGTACTGTCCCAACCCTATTTTTGATTTATATCAACGAATTGCTGTGAATCACCAGCAACCCAATAAATAGTTTTGCAGATGATATTACTCTGCACAAGTCGTCGACCCTTCCTTCAAAAGGTAAAATGTACGAACGAATTAATCCCACCCGGAGAGACGCTGCTATAAGCGTGAATAAAGACCTAAAAAAGTCGCCGATTGGGGTGACCAAAACCTGGTCAATTTCAACTCTACTAAAACGCAGCTGTTGATTGTTTTCAGATCCAAGACCGAGTTCCCCAAAGATATTTTATTCGATGTGATGAACCAATTAGTGAATGTAAAAACATTCGTTTATTGGTTGTCACAGTTTCAAATGACCTACTCTGGAACGATCATGTAATGGCGATGGCAAAAATCGCATCTTTTTCCAACCTTACTTCGAATTGGCCTTACTCACAATTCGATAAACACAATCCCCAATCTCTTCCTGAGTTCGATCACTGATTAGTAAGCACAAACACCAGGTTTTATTAAGTATTCAACACCCTAATTGTTTCACAACAACAGGAAAACAATACAGCAAACAATATTCTTGACTAGAATATTCTTCCAACAGCTTCCGAAACTCCAACGGTTGATTGTAGAAATTTCCAGTAATAGAACGTTTAAAATAATACACAAAATATTTCTACTCAATAAAACTTATAACTTTATTACACTTATAACTTTACACAAAACTAATTTAAAGATCACTTTTATAATTTTAACTTCACAATCGCAGGTTTAAAATAAAACTAATTAAAAACTACAAAAGGTATTTTTCTTATATACCTTCTGCAATACTTCTAGATAATTCGACATCACTTTCCAGAAACCTTGAGAAAACATTAGAATACTCGATTATTTTACGTTATGTTGATTTGATTCATAAAATCGTTTATGTTGACCCTATTTCTAAGAAAAGACAACAACAACAATATTCATTTCATTAATTTGTTTGTTGATTTTATTTTCCTGGAAGTGACTGTAATCGTTTAGATCTTTCTGTAATCGTCTAGATTTTTCTGCACTCGTAACAATACTATTGAAAATAATTTATTGTGTATTTCCAACTTTTCAAAAGTAAACGACACTATTGTAAAAATATTATTATAGGAAAATAACATTTATTTTGATAATATATGCTGTACTACCACTCTCAATTTCTTCCGGTAGATAAATTGGCGTAAAATTTTGGCAGTTGTCACCACAGTGCCCTTAAATATTGAGTTATAATATCTTCAGAGGGCTCCAACTGTTGGACCCAAAGAGGACAACTTGAGCTCGTTTTTTTGTGGTTACTTTTATGAATAATTCATAGCGTTTCTTCTCCAGATATGCTGATAACTCTTCGGCACGACTCATTATATCAAATTGAATGTCTCTAGCGATTCCGTACAAAACGATTAGAAGTACTTTTATAAAATATCTTAATCTTATCTCACATCAGAACGTTTTTCTAATAGATAAATACGTACGGTAGATACGTCAGAGGTAAATACGTAAGAGGTAGGTACGTGAGAGTAACGCTCACCTTCATATACATATATCCAAATTATATGTGTATATATATCAACCGACCACCATAACTAATATTAATCGTGACTGATCTTCTGTCAAATCGTTTTTTTGATTGTTTGTTTTCCTTTATTTCTCTGAGAGAGAAACCGGTTTGTCTTCCCAAAGACGTGCGTAAATTTTTCATTTGATTCAAAATTGTACAATTATTGCGAGTTTCTTTTAAGTCTATAAGAAAAAAACCTACCACAAAAAAATAATAGTTTCTCCCTCACTGCTACTATATAAAAAAAAATAAGAAAAATGACAGATTAGGATTTGATTCTAACCAAACATATAAATTTTAATCTTTTATCTATTAAAAATAAACTACACAATAATGAAAAGTTGGTCGCCAGCTAGTTTTCATAATATACTTTCAGGATGTATACATAACTTAAATATTTGCACATTGGCATTATAAAATAATAAAATATTCACTATTATAAAATCACTGGAAATAACACAATAAATTTAAAATACTCTCGTAATTATTTTCATTCATTTTATAAAAATTAGCACTACTAAAAATAATAGATTGTACTTTTTGTTTCGTTTTAAATTATTTAATTGTTTTTAATTTATAATTTAATACAATAGTTGGTTGTTGTAAATAAACAGAAATGCAAATGGCGAAATGAGAAATTGAATATGACATATTAGCTTAGAGTATATATAAATATAGAGAGAACATAACTTTAAAATTGTATGAAGAGAGACATAAGAAATCGTGTTCACAAATATGTCATATTCAATTTCTCATTTCGCCATTTGCATTTCTGTTTATTTACAACAACCAACTATTGTATTAAATTATAAATTAAAAACAATTAAATAATTTAAAACGAAACAAAAAGTACAATCTATTATTTTTAGTTGTGCTAATTTTTATAAAATGAATGAAAATAATTACGAGAGTATTTTACATTTATTGTGTTATTTCCAGTGATTTTATAATAGTGAATATTTTATTATTTTATAATGCCAATGTTCAAATATTTAAGTTATGTATACATCCTGAAAGTATATTATGAAAACTAGCTGGCGACCAACTTTTCATTATTGTGTAGTTTATTTTTAATAGATAAAAGATTAAAATTTATATGTTTGGTTAGAATCAAATCCTAATCTGTCATTTTTCTTATTTTTTTTTATATAGTAGCAGTGAGGGAGAAACTATTATTTTTTTGTGGTAGGTTTTTTTCTTATAGATTTAAAAGAAACTCGCAATAATTGTACAATTTTGAATCAAATGAAAAATTTTCGCACGTCTTTGGGAAGACAAACCGGTTTCTCTCTCAGAGAAATAAAGGAAAACAAACAAACAAAAAAACGATTTGATCAGTCACGATTAATATTAGTTATGGTGGTCGGTTGCATATTAGCAAACACGATTTCTTATGTCTCTCTTCATACAATTTTAAAGTTATGTTCTCTCTATATTTATATATACTCTAAGATATATATGCTCCCCGCACATATGATTATCTATGGACCTCCAAAATCATATGGAATAAAACAGCGTTTTGCAACGAAAAATGCGAGTGGTTTTTGTAGCATAGCTTTCTCAATTGCAGAGCTCCAACTTCCATTAAAAAACTAATTCATAGGTACTTTCAAGGCTATAAGATGATATACATTCCAACATTCCCAAACCCTTCACCTTCCAATGGTTAAGGGTTGAACCATTCGGAAGGAGTGATCTATAAAGATCACTATAAAGCAAACTTGAAACAGTTATATCTCCGGTATTTTTTATCCTATAAAAAACAAAACAAAATCAATTTTTGGTTAAGAAAAAACCTTAGATTATAAAATACAAGGATAAGTAATATTGTTTTAAGTTGAAGTTTTTTTTTAAACATAAAGTAGTGTGCAAATTTAATGTGATAGTATTTGTATTAAAAAGACACAGTAGCCTCGAAATTTAAATATCATTAAGGCAGGGGTGTCAATTGGGTAGGGCTGGGGGGGGCATTGGCCCCCCCCAAGGATCTGATACTATCAATAATTCAATACATCGATTCAATAAAACCATCCAATCGTGGTAGAATTATACACTATAAAAATTTCAATGCACGGTTATTTTGTAAATTCGTCTAATTTTTAGAAGATTTACTTAATTAATATACCAATTTTATCGCATACTATTAATTGAAATATATCTGATAATATAATTATTACGTTACATATTATTTTGGCCCGACTAAAGTACAGTTCATCGCAATATTCAAATCATTATCGTTCTTTGTATCAAGGACTAGAGCGCCGCCGATATGAAAGGCGGTCGTTTTGCTTCTAATCTTCTGATGAAATCAGTTTTATAAACAAAACACGATCGTTCTTCCAAAAACGCCGTGGGTGCGTATTTTGACAAAATTCTATCGTACTATAAGGTGCGCGGCATTACCGCTTTTAGAAGAACGATTGTGTTTTGTTTATAAGATGTTCGTGTCTGAGCCAGAGGAAACAAAATATTTCATTAGTATAGGGCTCCTCGAGAGTTCATAGTGCAGTATTTAACATTCAAATTTCAATTGTTATTGGCCATTGGTAATTTATATAAACTTAAAAGTAAGTACATGCAGGAGAACACAACCTAATTATTTTTTTTTTAATAAAATGTGTTGTGTAGTAGGAATTACAATATGTGTCACAATAACACTTAAAAACCTTTTAAGACCAAGGTCCCACAACAACATAAGTTCGAAGGTGTTGATGGACGTAAATCTTCCTTTGTTTTATTTTTTTATATTTTTTGTTAAAGAATGGATAACTAAACAAAAAATCCTATCACTGACAAAATATGACATAGGCCAATATTTTATGATAGAATAAAGAAAATAAAAGTAGATTAAAAAGTAAATAGCAAATTTTGGCAAAAATTTGCTGAATCAAAACAAAAAAGTAGTTGCCAATAATCCAGCCGGTTGCCTATTCCTTGATCTTTTGACGCACCATCTTTCTTAATGATTAAAGCCTACACATAGTTATATGAAGGCTCGTTTCTTCAAGGAAGCAAAAGCGTCTCATCAGCAAGGATTATTTCACAGGTAAGATTGAGGGTTGCTAACGTTGACTGAATACAGTTCATCCGCCACCACCCCTAAGATGTCACCTTGGCTAGTGATATCTCACTGCTATTGCCAGTGGTATGTGATATCTCAGGTAAACTCGTATGTCAATAGCAGGGACTGGATTACGCGGGTTTGTCACACCCGTAGATCAAAAATAAAAAAAAAAATTTTAAACAATAAAAACTTATCCCTCCATGCCCCACATATTTTGAGAACCCTGACTGTTTGGCCCTGTTTTTTATCTATATCATATTGAACAAACTTTACAGCTTTTTTAAAAACAATAAATTAAAAACAATTCTAAATGTATAGGATTTTACGTGTAAAAATCCTATAACATATCAAAAGTTTTCTTGATAGTTGTGCTAATTTTTATAAAATGAATGAAAATAATTACGGGAGTAATTTAAATTTATTGCGGATTATTTCCAGTGATTTTATAATAGTGAATGTTTTATAATGGACAAGCAATATTTTCTAACGACACGAACAAATTAAGTTATGTAAATATTTTCAAAATGTGCTATGAAAACTTGCTGACAAATTCTTTTCGCTATATGGACTATAATTTTTAATTCATAAAATAGCAAAAATTGTATGTTTGGCTGGTTATAATAAAATCTAAAATATATCCTAAACGTCAATCTTTGTTCATTTTTTTATACAGGGAGGGAGAAACTATTTTTTTTTGTGGTAGGTTTTTCTACAATTTGGTTGTACAATTTTGAATCAAATGAAAAATTTACGCACGTTTATGGGTAGTAAACTGCCCAGACGTCCCACGCTGCGTGGAAATGTCCCACATTTCGTTGCGTTGTCCCACGGAGAAATTTGTCCCACGAAGCGTCCCACGAAATAAATATTACCACCACATTTTCCCGCATTATCGAAATAATCAAAAAACCTTATATCTTCCTACGTACAGTTTGCGCAATATCTTAGTCAAAGCAATGGCTTCACAGTTTTTTCTTGCAGTTTGTATGATGTTATGTATATGTTGATTTAACTATATTGAGAGAACAAACCAGTGCAATATTTTTTTTACTATAAATAGTGTTTTAACTATAATTTTCATAGAAATACTAAACTCAGTTTTTTTCACTTCGATAATTTACATTTTATTTTGCAAATATCTATTGATGTCTAACACATCTACCTCAGCGAAAAGGTTTCTTTGTGTATAGAAACATCTCCCCGGTGTATATACGAGAGATCGAAAGTATATTATGAAAAATAAAATACAAAATATTTTACTTAAAAAGACGCAGTTTTCCGTATAAATTCATAAACATTTAAATTTTCAAACTAGACTTTACAATTTTACTTTATTCGAGCACTTTCCTTTCAATCCTTTGAAATAATAGTTAAAAATTAAAATGTTCATAATTTGAATATCGTTCTTACTCGTAAGAGTAAAATTTTTGCTTTTTCGATTTTACTCCTTTGGAGCAGATTACATTTTCCTGTTCTTTTATTCGATTTGCAAAAGAACAAAATTAGTCATCCTTTATATTCATTTTTCTAACAATACATGAATAATTGAACGAATCATTCGAAGCATTTTACGTTGGAAAGCATCAAATTTGAAGCAAAGATAAAAGTTTTGAGTATTTGAAAGAAAATATTTATTTCAATTTAGTAGCAATAATGATATTTTATTATTTTCACTCCTCTGTGTGGGAGTGTTATATTTTTTTTTAAGCTACGCACTCTGAAAGAAGAACAAAGTAAAGGAGTGATATAAGTAGCGTTTCAAACTCTGTTTAAACACACTTAAACTAGGTAGCTCAAAAGTAAAATTATTGCTTTCTAATTTCTAATTTTTTTTCTCAATAAAGAACAAACAAAGCAAACAACATAAAAACTTGATAAATGGTATAGATTTGCAAAAGATAGAACGAGAGGTATACTATATACCTCTTATACTTACAGAATACATAAAAGATATTAATTATTTAGTAAAATTAAAATAAATTGTTTCAATTGTTTTGCACTCTTTACTTGTGTAACAAAAGTTTTAAGCTGCTATAAAAGGTCAATTTATACTAATTTTTAAAGTTATATTTAAAAAGTTCTCCTGCAAATCAAGACGGATAGAAAACGTTTACGTAAATTCTCATACGATATTGAATTGGACTATCCTTTTATAAAAAAATCAAAATATAACGACGCAAAAGTTTATTGTATTACCAGTCGGAGTGAATTTGCAAATTAACAGCGGACATTATGATATTAAAAGACATATAGATACAGATAAACATAAAAAAGCGTTGCTATAAGCCGCCAGCTCCAGTAGCTTAAACAAGTTTTGTTGTTATTTTGTTTTCTTGTTGTTATTTAACATTGACAAAAAGCTAGTTGCAATTTGCGCTGATAACACGAACACCAATTTTAGTGGTGTCACGTCAAGGGGTGAAAATTTAAAAGCAAGCTAAACGCAAATTTGAACCAGAATGTATTGGGTATTGGATTCGCAGCCCGTATTCTAAATAATGCAATAAGAAGTGCTGCTGATTTAAATGGCAGGGTTAAAAAAATTTGGATATTTTACTGTCTTTACTGGTTTAAGTTGAAGGAGTTCTGCGGCAAAAGTAATGTCAAACATAACCAACTTATTGGATACAGTGAAACTCGCTGGCTGGCGGTAATGCCAGCACTAGAAAGAATGTTGAAAATGTACGAACCACTGTAAGCAAGTTTCCTAACGGTTGAACAATGTCCAATTCAAATAAAAGAATTTTTTGTAGAATTAAATAGTAAACAAATAGTAAAGGAAAGCATTAAATAGTAAATTTATGCACAATCTAGTTAGCACGTTTTCACCGTCCCACTTTCTCGCAATAGAAATTTTAATTAGCTAGTATTTGGAAGAATGTTTGCATTTTGTCCCACATTTTAACGATTTGGCTCTGGTCAGTTTAGGGTAGACATAACTCTTTCTCTCTGAGACAAATAAAGGAAAACAAACAAACAAACAAAAAAACGATTCGACATAAGAGGAGTCACGTAGGGATTGCAATCCCGTGGTGTTGTATGGATCCTGGGACTACGTGACTCATAAATTTTAAATCCCGGGATGCCTGGGATCGTATAGAGAAACCATCTTTTTTTTTATGCTGCACGATCTGCTGTCGTTTACAAATTCACTCTCTGAACCGTTACAAAGCAAAGATATAATAATTTCTAAAACAAGCGCTTTAATTAAAACTACTTTCTTGATGCTTAAACAATGCAGAGATGATACTAAATTTAAAATTATTTTTAACAAATGAAGGGATTTTGCAGAACTTTGCGACATTCGCTTCAATGAAACAACAACAGAAGACAAAGATCTAGCAGAGTAACCGAGGTAGCTCAAAATCATTTTATTTTTATTTCTTAGTCCATGCATTTAAATGCTTTTAAATATATGTGTGTATAAAAATGTGTATGTTATGTTTTACGAAAAAAATTTTTTTATGTCATTTAAATTCTCGACCCCCCCCCCCAAGATTTTGGTGAAATGACGCCACTGCATTAAGGTTCTCGTATCTTGACCAAACATGCCTACGAAATAACATACTTATGTAGATGTTTTGTATTTTACATATTTGCCGATTGGAAAATGCTCAAACTTATTTACTTTTATTTTATTTTCTCAAAAGTATTTCGATTTAAATAAAACTGATAATATTTAAAATTGAAAATTTGATCCTAACTAAAATTTTATCAAGTACGCTTTGGTTTTGTTTTCATTTAAACTAAATTTAAAGTGAAATGGATATTGTTTGCTGATTTACTGTTTCTTGTTTTGTTTTAATTTAGAATGAAATTAAAATAAAATATAAATTGTTTTGCAGTCACTTCTTTTTGGCAATAGCAGAATAATAATATATTTTTTCTATAAATGGAAAGAGATAAAAATGCTGCATGTGATCCTATATTTTTGTGTTTATTTTTACAGGAGCCTTTTCTTTTGTAGAAATTATTTTCAATATAAAATTTGAATTTAAAAGATAGCTTCAATTTTTTTTATAGTTTTATAGTGTACATAGTACATACACAAAATATATAAAATATTACTTATCCTGTATATTTTATAATCTAAGGAAAAAACAAAGTTTTTGTGTGGAATATTTTTACGTATATTTTTTAGTTTTATAGTTATATTGAACAGAGGGACTTTTTTAAGAAATTTGAAAATACGTTTTTCATTATTATCACACTTTTTTCGAAAAACATGTATTTCAATCTAGCCAAAATTCTGGATCATATAAGTAACTCTAAAATACAGCTATTTGTATAGGGGTAATATAAATTCTGTTGGGAATGTCTGAGGATTTAAAACTGAATTTCTATTTTGAATTCAGGTCGCCCACCGTTTTTGCAGCGTAACTTTCTTTGTTTTAATGTAAACTACTTGAAGTAGTGCATATTCTAAAGGTCTTTCGAATCGTTACCAAAAATGAAAGCTACTGAAAAATCCATCGCATTTCCGTTATTTAACGTTGAATGCTTCAAACCAAGTCGTTAAAAAAATTCTCGTAATTGAACCAAAACTTGCTTCATTTTGTAACCTACAACGCTCATAAAAAATACAATCTCTTCGTTTTTTTTAACTTTCATTTTTGTTGATAATACGTTTTTTGATAGAACGCTAAGTTTACAAGTTATTTGCGAAAAACTGTCAAAAAACATTAATTTTTCAACGAACAACATAAGTTTTCATTCGCGAATAACTCGAAAAATATTGATCTATCGAAAAAATCTGATGGAACATTTTATACATAAAATGTATCCCTTTATCTATTTTTGGGGTTATTTCAGGTAAAAATATTCTACCCTCGAGAAGAGGTGGAATCAACCCCCAGGGTAAGAGAGCACATTAGCGCTGTGCCACTTTTGTTTCTTGAGCCATCCCTTAACCACTCACCAAATTTCACGTCAATCGGCCTAGGTTCAAAGAATTCAGAGCTGAAAACGTGGTCTATTTGTAAAACTCAGCAAAGGCTCTATATATAGTGACAAATACATACACATGTACGTAATATATAATTAGACATAGCGCGTAATCTTGTTACTCTTATAATAATATATTTTTATGTTATAATTACATGAAATTTTCTATAAATTTTAACTTAACAATTCTTTTATTGTATAAGTTTTGTTCCAAAATAATTTGTACAGGCATTTTGTTTATATTATTTAAACAATATAAATATTCAATTTCGCACATTGTAATGTTTTTAATTTCAAATAATATATGAACACAACACATTTAAAAAAAAAATCATCAAAATCGGAGTTGTCCCTGAGAACTTAGAAGTTTTAACGATTTTGACGCTAATTTGACTCGACTATAATGTCAAATTTTATAGTTCTTATAAAACGCCTTAGTCATATATTAAAAATGTTTGATTCTCTTTCCTCAGCTTATTATTATGAATTTAAACTAATATTATTTTTTAATAAACTATTATTATAATCACAATAAATCATATATATTTGTAAAATATACTTATTACTTAATAAAATCACATCACGTTCTTTTAACTAAATAAACATATTTTAACAAAAGACATGAATTTTATTTCAAACGCCTTGATTCTTAAATTGAAAACACCTGCTGCTTGAGGTTCATCAAAAAATGATTGTAGTGTCACGAATTTAATTTGAATTATATTCTATTTCAACACACTGTACGCAATCCTTTAATCTATTTCTGCTTCAATCACTAAATCAAGATTTTATTGCTTCACAACAACAGCTGAATAGCTACAATATATTATGCAACAAACTCATAGCTCTAGAAACAGTTTATTATAGCAACAGTTGATTGAATGACAAAAACAGTAAGTATTGTATGACAAAAAACAGTAAGTAGCATTGTGTAAGTGTTTAATATATATTACTATATTAGCTATTTTTTTTTAGTTCTCGGGCTAAAGATTTGTAAATTTGCGAGAGAATAAAATTTATTAAACACTAACCCAAAACATCTTTTTATCCTTCCGACAGAGTTACATATATTAGTTTAAATTAAATTATTTTAAAAATTCATTGATAAACCAAGTAAAACGAATAAAAAGAAACAATGAATTTTATTTTAGTTTTTTAATTCCAAACAAATAATAAATTTTAATCAATTTAATTCGATGCCTATTTAATGGTTTGGTGTTTGAAAATGAAATAACCTACAATAATCTAGAAACCAAAAAACAATCATAAAAAAAAGAACATTTTTCCACAATGGCAATTTATATTAATTTAATCATAGTAACCTTAGGGCTTTTTAATATTCGAAAGAGGGACATACGTATTAGTTTAAATTTATTGTTTTTTATATCATCAGAGCGAAAATATTTTTGTTGATACTTTTATAAAATACAATTAAATTATTTATAAAATTTGTACATTTAAAAAAACTTGTTTCAGATTTCAATACAATCAAATAAATTGCTGTTTTATTGTTTTATCCGCATCTTTCGTGCAACAGATTAAAATTAAATTAACAGCAGATGAAAATTAAATGAACAGATTAACGCACACAATTATGGGTGTAAAAAATCAAATATTTATAACCTATATTTATAGTTGACGGCAGGATAAACGACTATTTCTTTTAATTCAAAATTATTTCACGGTAGTGTTCACGGGTAAAAACTCACTGTACAACTTTTTCTTACTCAATTAGACCAGTTTACCAGTTTGAAACCCTGCGGCAAAACATCATTTTATAAAATTTCTTGTTTTTTTAATTTTTGAGGAATGAATTCGTCACGAGATGTTAAACACATGTTCACATTATCCAGGTCAGAAAACATCTCTATTTTAAATTTGCACAAGTATTTTGAAAGAAGCAAAATATATAGGCATGATGATATTGTTTATGCAAATATTTATAAATATCTTTTCGGAGTTATATAATGCTTTTTTAATTTTTGAATTTTTATACTATGGTTCTATGGTTATCCTGAAGATGGGCCTATCCCGAAATATATAGATTTTCTAACAATAAAATATTTATATTAATTCAAAAAACGGGTTTAATTGAGGATATACAAATAAAAAAATAATTAAAAGAAATCCCGGAAATGCAACTTTATAATATGAACGGGATTTCTATTGCAAATAAATCATTTTTAAAATTTCAATTTTATACGTATTTAAAGATTGGTATAATAAATTAGATTTAAACTAACTTTAAAGAAAAATAAATTTTAAGTATTTAAGTATCTAAAAAAAATGAATTAAAAAAAAAATAGTTCTTCTAAATTATATAGTATTCTAGATACAGGTTTTGCAGTCCAAATTCAACATTTTGCAAATCAAATTTTACTTGTTAATAACGCGGTTATTCTTTTAGATTTGATTTATTTAAAACATTAAAATAAACTTAAAAAATTTTAAAAACTTGAAAAACTTATAATAAATGTAAAAACAAATTTATCTCCGTCAATGAAGTAAAATAAATTTAAAATTATAAAATAATAAATTTAGCTAGACATGTTTCGATAGGTTATCATCATCAGTAATGAGTAGAAAAAATATTATTACAAAATCACATAATAAATAGAACTAGGAGGGCCCGGCGTGCTTCGCTACGCTTATAAATAAAGTTTTTGCGTAGACATTTTGTTGACGTAGAAGCAATGATTTCAAAAAGTGGTAATGAGAAATGCTAGCATATAATTTTTAATTTTTCTTTTTAAATATATGAATGAAAAATAATCAAAACTCTAACTGATCAGTTCGGATATATGAAAAATTAGCGATCAAATAAGTTAGTGATCAAATAAGCTTACTTGAAAACTTTTTGAAATCATTGCTTCTACGTCAACAAAATGTCTACGCAAAAACTTTATTTATAAGCGTAGCGAAGCACGCCGGGCCCTCCTAGTTTCAATTATTCAGTTATTTTTCTTTTTACTTGCAAAAATATACTTAAGTCGTATGAAATTTGTGGCACCTATTCACAAAACATTGACACCAATACCAAAACTACGTGAAAAAGCCTCAAAAATTCAACCGCGTATAACTCCGATTCAGAGTACACAAAAAATAAAAGCAGAAATAACTTTTTTCCTTTCGTCAATACCAACAAAATATCAAAATTTCAGATTTTTTAAAAATCAAAAATTTAAAAATCAACAAAAAAATGTACGTTTTCAAAATAATAGCCCTCCTGTAATAAAAAAACAAAGAAAAATATTACATCTATCGACCCCTAAATCAATTCATAAACTAAATTCTCTAAACTTCAAAGGAAATGTATAAACTAACTAAGAGAAAATAAATTTAAAAAAATAAATAAAAAATATTTAAAAAACACACTTTTTGAAAAACGAACTAAAAAGCAGAAAATAAATTTTGCATTAACACCAGCGTTATGTCTTTTATAATTATATTTCCTTTGAAATTGTTAGAAGAAAAAATATTTAAATGGTATTTAACACATCTTAGCATAGATGCAAATATTAAATTTTTGACTAATTTAAAATGCTAATTTTCGATTGACAAACAGTTTTCCGTTCCCATTTGTTACATAAAATAAAAGTGAGTGACTAATATAGGTTACACTAATATCAGTTAGCTGTGAAAATTTGAAATGAATCCATCAGCGAATAAAAAAGCCTTAGACTCCACAAAATTTTGGGTTAGCGTATTAATATATAAGAAGATAAATAAGAACAAAATAAAATAAAACATGCAATTGCAGATGTATCCGTATGTTGGTATATATATTATATAGGATGATTAAAGATGATTTTCTTAGGAAGTATTGGGTGCGGATGAATATGAGTTTGTTTATGTATGCGAATGATCAGTTTATTGGTGGCATTTGTATTGGAAAGTTTGTTCTAGTGATGAAATATTAAATAGGTCAAGGCTTTTATTGTTGTAAAGCTGTTTCGAATAAAACATAATGTTTGATGGTTAGTTTATCATTCAATAGAAGATCACTGTCATATTTGTTGATTTTGTAAATTTCATATTCCTCTATTGTATCCATGTATTTGCCGTTAGAACATTTGTGGATCAAATCGACATCGTTTTTGAAGCAGCTGTGGTTGTGGTTTTCGTCAATCAAGTGTTGGGCATAATTAGAGATTTGTTTTGATTTGTTGTGATTTTGAGAAGGCAGGTGCTCCTTGTATCTTTTCTTGAGGGGCCTTCCCGTTTGGCCGTAAACTTAAAAAATTTTAAAAACTTGAAAAACTTATAATAAATGTAAAAACAAATTTGTCTCCGTCAATGAAGTAAAATAAATTTAAAATTATAAAATAATAAATTTAGCTAGACATGTTTCGATTTTTTAAGTTTATTTTAATGTTTTAAATAAATCAAATCTAAAAGAATAACCGCGTTATTAACAAGGTATAATTATAGTGAAGTGGGTGATTTATCACACAAATCTCGAATTCTATATTCGTACAACATGAATTTCAATATGGCGAGTCAAGCTAACATTGTTTACAAATATATCAAAATTCACAGGAAATTATTAAATACAGCATTCAACATCAGATTTAACAAACAATGTATTAAACTAAACATAGTCCCGAATTACGCAATCATTAAAATCAGATCCAAATCTAGAGCAGCACACAAAACCAAACAAATTGCAGAAAAACATTGGGTCCGACATGAAATCAGACAACTTTATGCTAAGAAAATCCAATTAAATACTTTAGCATACAAAACCCACCTACAATTGTTAAATAATATCAACAATTCCATTATCAACGCAGTCATTGCTTTTATCAACAATGTATTAATAAAATATAAAACAAAAATTAAAGCCAGACATACGAAGAAAATTGATAAATTGTTCCAAAAACATAACAACGACATTGAATTAGATCTTTCACACTTAAAAGATTTATTTTATCCCCGAATAATCAACACAACAAGCATTGCATTTTCCGCAGATGAAACTTCACTATTGAACAAAGGATTTAAGTACAATATCCCAAAATTCAGTAATTTCTCAAAGGACCTCACAAAGGAAATATTAAACCTCGAAACCGTTACTAAGTCGATTCCTAACACCCATGTACAAAACGAAGTCCGCGTTTTGCTAAATTTGAAGTTAAATCAATCAACAACACGGGAAAAAATTAACTACAGCAATACAAAAAATCAATACAAACATGAAAACATCATCATCAATAGAATTCAATCTAAATTGAAGAATAACAATGCAACATTATGCAAAGCTGACAAAGGCAACACAATTGACATCCTGAATAATAACGAATTCAACATCAAAATACTGGATTTTTTTAGTAACAACAACATCACCAAATTAAACAATGACCCAACCACCTCATATTCCAAGAAAATTAACAACTCAATAAATCTATGCACAAACATCATTGATAAGAAATACAACATAAAATACAAAGTCATCAATGCAAAGGCACCTAAATTCGAAGGTCTACCTAAAGTCCACAAAAATGATATGCCTATTCGACCACTTGTTAATTGTACAACGGCACCAAGTTTTAAAGTATCGCAATTTTTAGAAAATATTATTAAAAACAACATCAACCTCATGAATAATCGCACCATCAAAAATCACAGTGATTTTATAAACCAACTCAATGAAATTAATATTAAACCGCAATACAAATTGGCATCATTTGATGTAGTTAATATGTACACCAACATACCCATAAGTGAAACCATCGACATCACAATAAAATTATTAATTAACCACAACAAGCTCAACATACAACAAATTAACGATATCAAATTATTATTAACCAATATATTATCCCAAAATTATTTCGAACACAACGATGAATTCTACACCCAAAATGATGGATTGGCAATGGGATCCCCTTTATCCGGTCTCTTATCTGACATATATCTGAATTACTTCGAAAACACATACATTTTTAACAACGCAACTAATCCATATAAAACTAATATCATTTTCTATTGTAGATATGTTGATGACACATTCATAGTGTTCAATGGCACCAACAGACAAATCCAAAACCTCAATCACCTAATGAATAAACAAACATCACATATAAAATTCACAGCTGAGTTTGAATCAAACAACACGATCCATTTCTTAGATTTGTCAGTCACTAGACAAATACACAAAATTGATTACAACATTTACAGGAAACCTACCACAACAGACGTCACAATCCACCTGCAATCACACCATCCTCACCAACATAAATTAGCTGCCTACAATAGCTTAGTACATAGACTCTTATCAGTTCCAATGAATAGATCTAACTACATGAAAGAACTACAAACCAGAAAATACATAGCCAAAACCAATGGATACTCACCTAATTTAATCAACCGCCTGATCAACAAACACAAAAACCGATCATCCAATAGACCCAATAACGAATTAAGCCAACCAAGATACATATCTTCTGTTTATTCAGTATTTATACCATTTACCGTGGAAAACATTCTACAAAAATACAACATCAAAATCGGTTATAAGACGAAACATAACTTAATTAACCGTTTAAAACAACAAACAACAACAAACAATGTCATGGAAAATTCCACAGGAATTTATAAAATCAAATGCCAAAGCTGCCCGAAGATATATATCGGCCAAACGGGAAGGCCCCTCAAGAAAAGATACAAGGAGCACCTGCCTTCTCAAAATCACAACAAATCAAAACAAATCTCTAATTATGCCCAACACTTGATTGACGAAAACCACAACCACAGCTGCTTCAAAAACGATGTCGATTTGATCCACAAATGTTCTAACGGCAAATACATGGATACAATAGAGGAATATGAAATTTACAAAATCAACAAATATGACAGTGACCTTCTATTGAATGATAAACTAACCATCAAACATAATGTTTTATTCGAAACAGCTTTACAACAATAAAAGCCTTGACCTATTTAATATTTCATCACTAGAACAAACTTTCCAATACAAATGCCACCAATAAACTGGTCAATCGCATACATAAACAAACTCATATTCATCCGCACCCAATACTTCCTAAGAAAATCATCTTTAATCATCCTATATATGTATACCAACATACGGATACATCTGCAATTGCATGTTTTATTTTATTTTGTTCTTATTTATTTTATTTATTATGTGATTTTGTAATAATATTTTTTCTACTCATTACTGATAGTCAACCTATCGAAACATGTCTAGCTAAATTTATTATTTTATAATTTTAAATTTATTTTACTTCATTGACGGAGATAAATTTGTTTTTACATTTATTATAAGTTTTTCAAGTTTTTAAAATTTGTTAAGTTTATTTTAATGTTTTAAATAAATCAAATCTAAAAGAATAACCGCGTTATTAACAAGTTATAATTATAGTGAAGTGGGTGATTTATCACACAAATCTCGAATTCTATATTCGTGCAACATGAATTTCAAATTTAACATTTTGCAATTCAAATTCAATTTTTTCATTTCAAATTCAACTTTTTGCAAATCAAATTCAATATTTTGCAAATCAAATTCAACTTTTTGCAAATCAAATTCATCGTTTTGCAAATCAAATTGAAGAGCAAAAAATTGAATTTGATTTGCAAAAAGTTGAATTTGATTTGAAAAAAGTATAATTTGATTTGCAAAAGTTGAATTTGATTTGCAAAATGTTAAATTTGGACTGCAAAACCTGTATCAATTAAAATAATTAATATGTAATTAAATAAATCTAAAAAAAACCTGATTTAACTAGTTTCCCGCCAATTCTTTGTCCTCCAAGCGCTTGTGGAAACCTGAATTTAGCTGAAAGAATCTACAAGAGAAAATAGAATGAAAAATTAAATTACAAAAAGAAATTAAATAAATTCAACACAAAATTAATTTAAAACTATGTAATGCATTGTTATTTTAGTTTATAAAAATTTATAAAATATACTTCATTGTTCTATATCACCAGAAGATGCGTCCTACAAACTTAGATATGGCTCCATGCTGAATGTAATTGAATGTTTGTTGAATATAGTTTAGTAATCAAATCCAGATTAGTGATGAAATAAAACTCCAATAGTAATGACGACGACAACCAGAAACTTATATTCAAATTCTTAAAGTAATTAATTGATGACGTTCTTGATTAAAATTCCAGATCTTAACCACATACACTTACTATGATTGCAGAAAGTTTTATTTTCCATAGAGCACCTTAAATTTGTTCCACTTTTATCAATTAATAGTTTTCCAATAATAGTTTTCAAATTAATTCGTCTTTAGTTCAAATTAATAGTTTTCCATAGCATCAAAAATAATATTCATCCCGCTAATATAAAATTGTATAACAGTATAGTATAGCTGATATATAAAAAGATTGCTTTAGTGATTGCCGTTACAGCTGTAATTGAAATCAACTTTATGAAAAACTTTCTTAAATAATCGAAAACTCAACGGGTTTCACATTGACAAAGAAAACGTTTTAAATTTATGTTTCAGTTTTGGATTATTTTTAAGATTAAGTTATAATCACAGTTTTTTTAGAAGTATTTTTTAACAAAATTATTTTACTATTCTTTAATATAAGAAAATCACAACCGAACTTTTTATCTAAATTTTATTTAATTTACTTAAAACTACAGCTCCCAAACCCCGCAAAATATTTCATTACTCAAAAGTTTTTTTTCCGTGGTTTCTCTTTCGACCGTCATTGTTTTTACACTGACAATGTAAATGTTTCTGCTCAAAACTTTACAGAAACCAGTCAATTTGCTATCAATAAATTCGTCCCTTTCTCCATAGTAAAACCCAAACAAAAATATTTTCGAAAGTTGTCAAAGCGGCACTTAGAAACAAACGTAGATCATTTAATATATGGATTCATAACAAAACTCTCGCTAATCGATCCCAATATCTAAAGGTTAACAAAATATCTAACCAGATTATCTTAAACGAAAAATTTGAAATTGACAGAGCGAAAGCTTCAAAACTTACGTTTATGTCCATTTCTGACAAGAGTTTCTACTCTACAGTGACATTAGTTCTTTAAATTCTGGTACAAAATCTTCTATTCCCCCTATTATTGATGGTGATTCAATCGTCAATGATCCCGCAAGAAAAGCTATCTTGTTCGCTGAACGCTTTGCTCTGAACTCCACTGTTTTGGAAACTCATAAAAAAATACCCCAAATCCAGTCTTCGGGAGTTAATATGAATGAACTCCACTTCAAACACAAAATAGTCGCTAAACTTTTAAAGGGGTTAAACATCAACAAAGCCTCAGAAATGGACAACATTCCACCTATTATTTTAAAAACCTTTTCCAAAGAATTTACACCAACTTTGACTAAGATATTCTACCAATCCAATAAATCTGGTATCTTTCCCTGGTGCTGGAAGTTGACAAATGTTCAGCCCGTCCCCAAAAAGAGACCAAAGTCCGATATTTCGAATTATAGACTGATAGCTTTACTATCGGTCCTATCCAAAGTCTACGAGCATTATATATACACACATTTCAAAATTTCTGGAAGTAAATCATTTAATAGCCGACAGCCAATACGGTTTTCGAAACAAAAGATCAACTACCGCTCTATTAAACTATGTAGCGTATTGTTGGAACAGCATACTTGATAAAGGAGGTGAAACATACGTTATCACTTTAGACATCTCCAAGGCATTCGATCGAGTCTGGCATGCCAACTTATCAACAAGCTCGTTGCGTATGGTTTTCATTCCAATGTTGTGAAGCTGATTCAAAATTTTCTATCCGATACATTTCGATACATTTCGATCTCCTTAGACGGATTTTCGTCTGAGTCTATAAACTAATTAACGCTGGTGTACCTCAAGGCTCAGTATTGTCCCCAACCCTATTTTTGATTTATATCAACGAATTGCTGAAAATCACCAGCAACCCAATAAATAGTTTTACAGATTGTACTCTTCAACATTGTACTCTGCACAAGTTATTCGAACCCCTTCCTTCAAAAGGTAAAATGCACGAACGAATTAATCCCGCCCGGAGAGACGCTTGTAATGGTATCCAAGAACCATTACTTCTGCACCTAATTTTCATAAGATAATTTTCAAAAACCATATGTATGTCATATCTGAAAACATTGAAAATCCAATTAAGTCTAAAAGAACCATATTCATTACTCAAATCTAAAAACATTAAAAACCAAATTAAGTCTAAAAGTAGGTTTTGACATAATTGAAGAAAAGTAAAACATTTAATATATTTAATATTACATAAGTTAAACGGAAATTAATTTCAAAATAAAAATACTTATTTTCGCAAATAAGTAAAATACACTAGTTTACAAATTTTGAACTTTTTTTGTCTCCCTGAATAAAACCCAACTTTTCTTATGGATTTGGACCTCCTGAATACGAATATCATATTCATTTTTTTTGGTTAGCTCTTATTTTTGAGATATTCACGAAAAACCAACTTTTTCGGTGATCAAAAATGTTGTTTCGGTTTTTGGGTCTCATATTTTACAAAACAAACAAATTAAATATAGTAATGAAACATGTCCATTTACAACGCAATAAATTTTGAACAAATAAAGACACTAATTTTTTTTAATTTCTTGGAGCCTATAGTAGCTTTAATTTTTTTTCTTTAAAGCTAAAAGATACGAATATTGGTGCAGTTTGCACCAAGCTATTCAAGTATTCCCAAAGAAAGTGAAAGCTCAAAATTTGGAAAAAAAAATTAACTATAAGAATAATTTAAATTCTGCAACATAATTGATTTATATTGTTACGATTCAGAAAAATCTAGACCATTACGGTCACTTCCAGGAAAATAAAATCAACAAAACACAACAGACAAATTAATGAAATGAATATTGTTGTTGTTGTCTCTTCTTAGAAATAGGGTCAACATAAACGATTTTATGAATCAAATCAACATAACGTAAAATAATCGAATATTCTAATATTTTCTCAAGGTTTCTGGAAAGTGATGTCGAATTATCTAGAAGTATTGCAGAAGGTATATAAGAAAATTACCTCTTGTAGTTTTGAATTAGTTTTATTTTAAACCTGCGATTGTGAAGCTAAAATTATAAAAGTGATCTTTAAATTAGCTTTTGTGTAAAGTTACAAGTGTAATAAAGTTATAAGTGTTATTGAGTAGAAATATTTTGTGTATTATTTTGAACGTGGTGTACTGGAAATTTCTACAATAAACCGTTGGAGTTTCTGAAGCTGTTGAAAGAATATTCTAGTTAGGAATATTGTTTGCTGTATTGTTTCCTGTTGTTGTGGAACAATTGAGTTGTTGAATACTTAATAAAACCTGGTGTTTGTGCTTACTAATCAGTGATCGAACTCAGTAGAGATTGGGAATTGCGTTTATCGAATTGAGAGTAGGGCCAATTCGAAGTAAGGAAAGTTGGAAAAACGTAACAATGGTGACATCGGCGGATTAGTTGGCTGTTAATAATGGTTTTATTAAGTGATTTGAAGGTTCTTGAGTTAAAGAAAGAACTAGAACAACGTGGATTGTCAACAAGTGGAAACAAAACTGAATTAATGCTACGGCTTCGAGAAGGTATAGAAGCCAATGGAATGGACGTGAAAAATTACCAGTTTGGAGTGATTAGTACAAATAATGATCTAGTGGCAGCTGATGAGGAGAAAAGTTTTGTTGCAGAAACAACAACAACATTACCATCTGGAAATTGTGATTTTACGCAGTTAATGGCTATGATGCAACAGATGAGTTTGAACATCAGTCAACAGATAGCTACTAATAAAGACGAACTGAATCACAAACTGGAAGTTGTAAATACAAACATGGCTGTTAACAAAGAAGAAATTAGTGAAACAATCAGCCAACAATTAGCTTTAAATCGCGATGAAGTCAAGCAAATTATGGATGAGAAACTTCTCCAAATCTCGACGGCATTTGATGGAAAGGTCGAGAAGATTCAAAGTGAATTTCAAGATTTTGAGCATAAGGTTTTATCGAAAGTTGATGATTTCGAAAAACGGCTGCAGGATGTTGAAACGACTAAAGCTGCTCCCCAGGTGGTACATCAAGTAGCAAATATTAAATTAAAACCACCGTCATACGATGGAACAACATCGTTCGGCATCTTCAAATTCCAGTTCCAAACCGCGGCAGATCAGAATGTTTGGAACGCCGAAAATCGTCTTGCTGCATTGATAGTTGCTCTTAAGGGGGAAGCAGCTGAAGCATTACAGGCGGTGCCGGAAAACGACCGAAAAAGCTATGCTGAGGTAATGAATGCATAGGAACGAAAATATGGCAGCGACCATAAAAAGGAATTATACAGAATTGAGTTAAAAGGTCGCTTGCAACGGAATGGGGAAAGCCTTCAGGACTATTCTTCGGCAGTAGAACGGCTTGTACATTTGGCACACTCGAATACTCCACCGTATTTTATGGAGAAAATGAAGATTGAGGCTTTTACAGATGGTATCCGAGATCCAGAAATTAGGATCAAAGTAATGACTACACCTAAGGCGACGTTACATGAAACTGTCGCATACGCAATGCAATATGAGATGGTACAGAGGTTGTGTATGCCATCTGGTGGATGCAGAAAAAGGAATGTAGAGGGGAACATCAAAGGGGAAGTTTTGGCACACAGAGATAGAAGCGACATCAGATGCTGGGTATGTGATGAAGAGGGTCACATGGCACGGGAGTGCAAGAAAAACGGGGAAGCAGACAGATTGTCGTCTTCTGTGAAGAACAGAGGAGCCGAAGAAATGGAGCACGTAGGGTTCAGGAACAGCAGTAGAAAGCTCGTGTGCTGGAAATGTAGGAAATCGGGCCATATCTCACAGGACTGCTGGAACAGGAAGCGTGATAGATCTTCGTCTCCTATTCAATGGAAGCCTGTTGGAGGTGCAACTGTAAAGCCAAAAAGTGAGGAGAATGCAGCCTACATTCCAATTTCAAGAATTGCGGTAAATGGTGAAAACTTGGGTATCAACGGACAACTTGAAGGCAAAAGTTGCTTCATGACACTGGATACAGGTTCAGCTCGAACATTCGTTCGCAAAGGTTTAATTGACGGTGTTTTGGAACCATCAGATGGATTGAAACTCCAAACAGTAACTGGAGAATGCGCTGAAATAGAAGGTAAAAGAATCGCTGAAATAAAATTGGGAAATAACTGCTATCAACAAGAGGTGCTAGTGGCAGACATTATGGATGAAGTCATTTTAGGGATGGACTTCATGAAGGCGAAGGGATTAGTCTTCGATTTTGGATGTGGGATCCTAAAGGTTAATAATGTTCAGATGCCACTACTTGTGAATAAGGCAGAGTCAACAGATAATGGCAGCGATGAGAAAATATGCAGTGCAGATGAAAATCCAGAACCATCATCCAAACAGGTGACGGAAAGAAACGTCAACCGACGCAAACGTTTGAACAAACGCCGAAAGTTAAAAACGAAACAAGTTCAGGTCCAGTACGAAGTGAGCAATGTAAATGAAGTGCTTCAAATAGCTTCAAATGGAGACGAATCGCAGCTGAAAATGAGAATGGTTCATGGACATGGCAGTGTGAAACACTCAAAGGGAAGAGATAAGGAGCACTTAAGAGATAATGAGAATCCATACTCATCACGGTGCGCTGACATAGAACAAAGTAATGGCCAAGGACTTAGAAAGGGACCGGAAGTAATTCTAAACCGCCTGGGAAATAGAAAAAGAAAAAAAAATGTTTGGATTCAACAATTGGAGGAGAGATCTAGATCCTGTTCGGGACGAACAGGCTTAAGTGGAGGGTAATGTTACGATTCAGAAAAATCTAGACGATTACGGTCACTTCCAGGAAAATAAAATCAAAAAAACACAACAGACAAATTAATGAAATGAATATTGTTGTTGTTGTCTCTTCTTATAAATAGGGTCAACATAAACGATTTTATGAATCAAATCAACATAACGTAAAATAATCGAATATTCTAATATTTTCTCATGGTTTTTGGAAAGTGATGTCGAATTATCTAGAAGTATTGCAGAAGGTATATAAGAAAATTACCTCTTGTAGTTTTGAATTAGTTTTATTTTAAACCTGCGATTGTGAAGTTAAAATTATAAAAGTGATCTTTAAATTAGCTTTTGTGTAAAGTTACAAGTGTAATAAAGTTATAAGTGTTATTGAGTAGAAATATTTTGTGTATTATTTTGAACGTGGTGTACTGGAAATTTCTACAATAAACCGTTGGAGTTTCTGAAGCTGTTGAAAGAATATTCTAGCTAGGAATATTGTTTGCTGTATTGTTTCCTGTTGTTGTGGAACAATTGAGTTGTTGAATACTTAATAAAACCTGGTGTTTGTGCTTACTAATCAGTGATCGAACTCAGTAGAGATTGGGAATTGCGTTTATCGAATTGAGAGTAGGGCCAATTCGAAGTAAGGAAAGTTGGAAAAACGTAACAATATGTTAGTTGTTTCCTTAGTAGATCTAGATCCTCCCACCTCGGACTTATTTTAGGAGTTGGAAAATATCAGTTAGTTGGTTATGAAATGTCTTTTTTTGACAAAAAATGTATTTTATTTGTATATAAGATTTCTCGAAATTGAGATTTTTTTTTGTGAAGTTTTTTGACATGATCTAGCTCCTCCCACCTCGGACTTATTTCAAGAGTTGGAATATATCAGTTATTTGATTATGAAAAGTCTTTTTTTGACAAAAGTTGTATTTTATTTGTATATGATTTTTCTGGAAATTGAGATTTTTTTTGTGAATTTTTTTGACTTGATCTAGCTCCTCCCACCTCGGCCTTATTTTAGGAGTTGGGAAAATATTAGTTAGTAATGAATATAGGCAGTTCTTATAAATGGGGTGATTCAATTAGCAGTATGTATTATGTAACTTCCACAAATAAAACAAAATGAATTTGGGCTATTTTTACACTTGAAACTTCTTGACGACGCCATTTAAATAAACTTGACTTTACACTTTACTAACAATTTAGGTTGCTTTACAAGGCAGCTATCACTATTGATTTTTGATTTTTAATAACAATACTCTATTTAAAATATATATTTATAAAAGTTTTTCTTTTTTAATTAATATTTTCTGTAGAATGTTTGGAATTAAATTTATTCTCAGAGAGATTATATTTGCAACTAACCATACGACAAAAAGAAATCTCATTAAACTAATTAAACAAAAGTTGGGAAAACCGAAAAACTATTAAAAAGGAGAAGTAATTGCTTTCTTAAATTAAACTTAAAATGATCATAAACGTAGGGAGTAACACAAGGTGGGCGGTGATAGAAAAAAATTTACATTATCAAAAATCAAAAAATGAGAAAAAAGTCCAGCGGCAGGTATATCCGCTGGAAAAAGGTAGATTTCTTGATCAGACAGATATGCATACAAGTAGAATCAATGTATCAAATTAGTTAAAATCAAAAAACTAAGTAGAAACGGAATTATCCAACAAATTTCACAAAAGATATTAAATACATTAACCGAAACTACTTTATGCAATTTCGGAACAGTTTTGTTTAATTTGGTTAAAATTAGTCATAACATATTAAATCCAAAGATCAAATAAACTACGTCACAACTACAATTATACCATCACATATAATTTATAATCAAACATTATCAAACAATTTTATTTCAAAATATTCTTTGTTGTTGTATTTTTTTGTTCTCATTTAATCTTTTTTCAAACGGTAACTTAGTGAAAAAAATACAAATAAAAGACAATTTGATCATTTTCGTATGGTATTAAATGGCTTCAGATTTGTCTGCAATAGGTGCATTATATTGCTTATAAAAATGGAACATTTTAGGTTAGAAAGCTGAAATTTCTTGAGGCTATAGCTTAAAAGTTTTTTTCAATGCATTTTGTTTCATTCTTGCATTTGTTTTCATTTCAGAAGCCCCAGGGTCTCAATCTTTAGACTTGAACTATTTTATTTTTAAATTTTGGAAAGATTTATGTTGTAGGTACGTGTGCAAAAGCTTTCAAATGTGAGTTAGGACAACAGATTTAGGACAACAAAGTTTATTAAATTTTTAAAACAGCTGGTTTTTCAGGAACCCTAAACGCCAAGGTTGTCATCTGGCAAAAAATGATAAAAAAGGTTTAAATATTCAATGTTTATCAATTTTAATTAAATATTGTTACGATTACAGAAAAATCTAGACGATTACAGAAAAATCTAGACGATTACGGTCACTTCTAGGAAAATCAAATCAACAAAATACTACAACAGATTAATGAAATGAACATTGTTGTTGTTGTACATATTCTTAGAATTAAGGTTTATTTGTTTTATGATTTTATGAATCAAATCAACGTACCGTAAAATAATCGAATATTCTAATATTTTCTCAAGGTTTCAAAAAGTGACCAGGATATTTCTAGAGATTGTAAAAGTGATATTTAAAATTGTAAATTGTATTGTAAAAGTGATATTTAAAATTAGTTTTTGTAAATAAAGTTATAAGTGTTATTAAATAGAAATATTTTGTGTATTATTTTAAACCTTGTATTACTGGAAATTTCTACAATCAACCGTTGGAGTTTCTGAAGCTGTTGAAAGAATATTCTAGTTAGGAATATTGTTTGCTGTATTGTTTTCCTATCGTTGTGGAACAATTAAGTTGAATACTTAATAAAACCTGGTGTTTGTGCTAATTAATCAGTGATCGAACTCTGAAGAGATTTGGGAATTGCGTTTATCGAATTGTGAGTTAGGCCAATTCGAAGGAAGGTTAGAAAAATGTAACATTGGTGACATCGGCGGATTAGTTAGCTGTTTATAATGGTTTTCTTAAGTGATTTAAAAGTTCCTGAGTTAAAGAAGGAACTAGAACAACGTGGATTGTCAACAAGCGGAAACAAAACTGAATTCGAGGAGCTATGGAAGCTAGTGGAGCAGCTGTGGAAAGTTACCAGTTTGGAGTGATTAGTCCTAATAATGATCTAGTGGCAGCTGATGAGGAGAAAAGTTTTGTTGCGGAAACAACAACTTCATTGCCATCTGGAAATTGTGATTTTACGCAGTTAATAGCTATGATGCAACAGATGAGTTTGAACATCAGTCAACAGAATCAGCAATTAAATGCCGTAAATGCTAATATGAATCAGAAATTGGATGTCGTAAACTCAAATATGGTTGCCAATAAAGACGAAATAACTCAAAAGTTTGATCAGCAAAGTCTTAACATCAATCAACAAATGGCTGCTACTAAGGAAGAAATCAGCTTTAACATGAATCAACAGTTGGAGAAAGTCAACAATAATATGACTGCTAACAAAGAAGAAATTAGTGAAACAATCAGCCAGCAATTAGCTTAAAATCGCGATGAAGTCAAGCAAATTATGGATGAGAAACTTTTCCAAATCTCGACAGCATTTGATGGAAAGGTCGAGAAGATTCAAAGTGAAATTCAAGATTTTGAGCATAAGGTTTTATCGAAAGTTGATGATTTCGAAAAACGGTTGCAGGATGTTGAAACGACTAAAGATACTTCCCAGGTGGTACATCAAGTAGCAAATATTAAATTAAAACGACCATCATACGATGGAACAACATCGTTCGGCACCTTCAAGTTCCAGTTCGAAACCGCAGCAGATCAAAATGTTTGGAACGCTGAAAATCGTCTAACTGCATTAATAGTTGCTCTTAAGGGGGAAGCAGCTGCAGCATTACAGGCAGTGCCTGAAAAAGATCGGAAAAGTTATGCAGAGGTGATGAATGCATTGGAACGTAAATATGGCAGCGACCATAAAAAGGACCTATACCGGATCGAGCTAAAGGGTCGCTTGCAACGGAATGGAGAAAGCCTTCAGGACTATTCTTCGGCAGTAGAGAGGCTTGTACATTTAGCACACTCAAACACTCCACCATATTTTATGAAGAAAATGAAGATTGAGGCGTTTACTGATGGTATTCGTGATCCAGAAACACGAAAAGCAGTAATATTGTCGCCAAAAGCAACATTCGCAGAAACTATTGCTTATGCCTTAACAAATGAGACTGCACAAGCAATTATAAAACCATCAATCAAAATACGCCGGGTAGAGTTGGCTGATGACAACAGTTATAAACCAAGATTTCGAGAGAGTATCAGAAGTGATAGAATTCGATGCTGGTTATGTGGCAAGTTGGGTCATATTTTGAGAGAATGTAGAGATACGAGAAGAAAGAGAGCAAGATCAGCATCACCTATGCAGCGACATCCAGCAGAAGAACGGGTGCAAATTAGAGAGGACGATGGAGCAGCACCGAATCAGTTAAACTACAACGAGCCAGTCTAAAGGGGCGTAAGCTGGCTCCCACAATCGATTGCCCCATAACCTTCATCCGTGTTTCGAGATTAACTAGGGGAGGTGACAGCCTTACTGTTAGGGCTAATATTAATGGAAGGAGTTGTGTAATCACGTTAGATACGGGAGCAACAAATACAATTGTCCGCACTGATGTTGTGAAAGGGAAATAAAACCAGCAGGAAGATACCGGATGCAGACAGCTACTGGCGAAAGTACAAGTATTAAAGGCAAGAAAGTGGTCAACTTTGAAATCAGGAATACTCACTTTCAACATGAAGTGGTTGTAGCTGACATTGTGGATGAAGTCATCCTGGGCATGGACTTCATGAGGCCAAATGGATTCGTTATTGATGCTGGCAAAGGAGTACTCACGTACGGAAATGTTGAGTTGCCACTCCAATTTAATGGTGAAGATTCAAATTGTGTTCGTCGAATAATATTGGATCACAGGGAAAAGCTGCCACCCCAATCAGAAACAATCATTTGGGGAAAATTGGAAGGAGGTTCTGGGTCACCCAGGTTGTGGGTTGTGGAAGCCAATAAACAAGATCAAAATTATAAAGAAGTCGTAATAGGAAAAACCTTAGTTAGATCAGATGCTGACTACAAAATACCAGTAAGGGTATTAAATCTGTCAGATAACCAGAGAATAATTAAGAAAGGATCGATCATAGGACAATGCGAAGAGGTTGCTAAAACAATAAAATGCGAGCAGCTAAACATCAATAGCTTGGTCAACACAAAACAACAAAAGGCAGAAATGGAACAACTTGTGCAAAAATGGACAGATGGGCTTTCAGAAGAGCAGAAGAAAGCAGTACGTCAATTGCTAGAGCGGCACAAATCTGTATTCTGCAGTATACCTGAAGGAAATGGCAGAACCAATATGGAGAAACATCGTTTTGACACCGGAGCAGAAAAGCCCATTCGTCAAGCACCAAGGAGATTACCATTAGCTAAAAGAGAGGAAGCTGATAAAATGGTGAGAGATATGAAAGAAGCTGGTGTAATTGAGCCTTCAGACAGTCCCTGGAGCTCACCTGTGGTGTTGGTTGGCAAGAAAGATGGGAGCTTGAGATTTTGTGTTGACTACAGGAAACTAAACATAGTTACGAAGAACGATAGCTACCCATTGCCTAGGATTGATTATACACTGGATACATTATCGGGTTCAAAATTGTTTTCAACATTGGATCTGCAGAGTGGGTACTGGCAGGTTGAAGTTGCGGATGAAGATCGGGAGAAAACAGCGTTCAGTGTAGGGAATGGACTATGGCAATTTAATGTCATGCCATTTGGGTTATGCAACGCTCCCGCAACTTTCGAGAGATTAATGGAACGGGTACTAAAAGGCTTGCACTGGAAAATATGCCTTGTATATTTGGATGACATCATCGTCATGGCCAAAGACTTTGATGACCACTTGAGGAACTTGGCGGAGGTACTGGAAAGGTTGCAAGCAGCCGGTTTAAAGTTAAGTCCCAAAAAGTGTTCACTTTTCAAGGAAGAAGTAAAATATTTGGGACACAAGGTTACGGCAATGGGAACTCATACCGATTCTGACAAGATTGCAGCAGTTATGAACTGGCCAAGACCAAAGAACCTACATGAACTACGAAGCTTCCTTGGATTGTGCACATATTACAGACGGTTTGTGCCAGGATTCGCTAAAGTTGCCAAAAGTCTGCATGAGTTAACCAGAAAAGATAAGGCATTTGAATGGAATGAACCTCAAGAACAAGCATTTGTGGAGCTCCGAAAGAGATTATGTACGGCTCCAATTCTGTCCTATCCTATACCAAATGTTCAGTTTATTTTGGATACTGATGGCAGTATTGAAGGTATAGGAGGAGTCTTGTCGCAGAAAATAGATGGTCAGGAAACTGTGATAGCTTATTTTTCCAAAATGCTATCCAAGCCGGAGCGGAATTATTGCGTAGCTCGAAAGGAGTTATTGGCTATTATGGAATGCGTTAAAAATTTCCATAAATACTTGTATGGTCAGAAATTTCATCTCAGAACTGATCATGGTGCGTTAAAATGGTTACTCCAGCAGGCGTACGATTTGGACATTGAGCATCGAAAGGGCACTGCACATGGAAACGCTGATGCATTATCGAGACGACCCTGTCAAGTTGAATGCAAGCATTGCAGTCGCCAAGAAAGTAAGGAGAACATTATCGATGTAAGATTACTACAATACAAGTGCTACCTGATGATGAGTGGTCTCCTGAAGCCATAAGGCGAGATCAATTAGAAGATCCAGATCTTGCACCCATCATCGAGTTCAAGGAAAAGGGTTGCAAACCAGTATGGGGAGAAATTTCCTGTAAAACTCCAACTTTGAAGGCGTACTGGGCGCAATGGGACAGTCAGCAATCCCTTACAGTGGTACCAAAAAGGAAAACAGAAGCAGTGCTAAGGGAGTATCACGAAGGAACGAGTGGATGTCATTTTGGGATCAATAAAACTCTTGCAAAAATACGACAACGGTTTTACTGGGCGGGGACTCGGCAATCAATTGTGGAATGGTGTCAAAAATGCGACAAATGTGCGGCGGTAAAAGGATCCGCACGAAGAAGTCATGGGAAAATGAAGCAATACAATGTAGGTGCTCCATTTAAACGGATCGCAATGGATGGAGCGGGACCATTCCCAACAACTGAAAATCAGAATAAATATGTGCTTGTGATCATGGACTACTTTAGTAAGTGGCCGGAAGTGTGTGCGATTCTCAACCAGTAAGCAACCACAATCGCTGAAGCTGTGATAAATAATTGGGTTAGCTAGCCGATATGGAGTTCCTATGGAGATCCACACCGATCAGGGACGAAACTTCGAGTAAGCCGTATTCCAGGAAATTTGCCAAATGCTGGGGATTAACAAAGCCAGGACGACAGCTTCACACCCACAGTCAGATGGGATGGTTGAGAGGAATACCTGACACCAGCTCAAACTTTTTTTGGAAGCGATTTAAGACTTCCTGGTGACCTCAAATTTGGAGCGGTACCATCAACATCATTGTCTGCGCAAGAATACGTCAACCGAATCAGGGAGAACCTTGAGGATATTCACAAGCTTGTTCGGCAGAAGATACAACTGACCAGTGATAGAATGAAAGCCCGATATGATGTACGATCTAATAATAAAGGTTTTGAAGAAGGACAATTAGTATGGCTGCACAACCCACAACGAAAACGAGGGTTATCACCAAAACTGCAAGCTGCATGGGAAGGACCTTACAACATTACAACCAAGTTGAATGACGTGGTTTATACAATTAGGAAAGGCCATCGAGGCAAAGCGAAAGTAGTACATTTGGAAAGATTGGCCTTATACATAGGAGAACTAGATCTTGTTCGGGACGAACAGGCTTAAGTGGAGGGTATTGTTACGATTACAGAAAAATCTAGACGATTACAGAAAAATCTAGACGATTACAGAAAAATCTAGACGATTACGGTCACTTCTATGAAAATCAAATCAACAAAATACTACAACAGATTAATGAAATGAACATTGTTGTTGTTGTACATATTCTTAGAATTAAGGCTTATTTGTTTTATGATTTTATGAATCAAATCAACGTAACGTAAAATAATCGAATATTCTAATATTTTCTCAAGGTTTCTAAAAAGTGACCTAGAAATTTCTAGAGATTAAGCAGAATGTATATAAGGAAATAACATTTTGTAGTATTTAATTAGTTTTATTTTAAACCTGCGATAGTGAAGTTATTGTAAAAGTGATATTTAAAATTAGTTTTTGTAAATAAAGTTATAAGTGTTATTAAATAGAAATATTTTGTGTATTATTTTAAACGTTGTATTACTGGAAATTTCTACAATCAACCGCTGGAGTTTCTGAAGCTGTTGAAAGAATATTCTAGTTAGGAATATTGTTTGCTATATTGTTTGCCTTTCTTTGTGGAACAATTAAGTTGAATACTTAATAAAACCTGGTGTTTGTGCTAATTGATCAATGATCGAACTCTAAAGAGATTTGGGAATTGCGTTTGACGAATTGTGAGTAAGGCCAGTTCGAAGGAAGTTTAGAGAAACGTAACAATATTATGTTTCAAACGGAAGTTATAACGCTCTAGAATATTCGACTTTTTAGGCTCTAGCCGCTTAACCTGTACCCGAATATGGCCAGCGAGCTTGTCCAAGACAATATTTGCCGCAACATACACAAAAAGTTTTTTTGGTGTAGGTAAAAAATTGCGACCGTGAGAGTGCCGCTAAATTCCGTTATATATATATATATATATATATATATATATATATATATATATATATATATATATATATATATATATATATATATATATATATATATATATATATATATATATATATATATATATATATATATATATATATGTATATATATATATATATATACATATTTATATATATATATATATATATATATATATATATATATATATATATATATATATATATATATATATATATATATATATATATATATATATATATATATATATATATATATATATATATATATATATTTATATATTTATATATTTATATATATATATATATATATATATATATATATATATATATATATATATATATATATATATATATATATATATATATATATATATATATATATATATATATATATATATATATATATATATATATATATATATATATATATATATATAAATATATATATATATATATATATATATATATATATATATATATATATATATATATATATATATATATATATATATATACATATATATATATATATATATATATATATATATATATATATATATATATATATATATATATATATATATATATATATATATATATATATATATATATATATATATATATATATATATATATATATATATATATATATATATATATATATATATATATGGGTAGTTCTACAAACATAGGAATTTTGGACGGTTCCGCTTATTTCGTATATTAATATGAAAAAAAAAATTTTTTTCATATGAAATTTGTAAACCTAAACTATGTCTAACTGGTCACCCAAAATAAACCCGTTTCAAAATATATGTCTTAGAAAAAAAATTATTCAAAACGTCAAATTATCAGTCCCCTGGCGTGTCCCACCTTGAAATTCACAGCTGGTAAACTAAATAATCAATGATTCTAAGTGTGTAGAAACAAATTTACTCTGTATTAATAATTTTGAATAATGATGCTTTAATAATGTGTAAATAATCATACCATTACTCTATATTTCATATAAGATATATCCTATTAAAGTTTGTCCGACCAATTTGTTATTAATCAAAACACCAACCCAATCAAAACA
>CAVNZG010001455.1:0-26294 GCA_963693315.1 Diogma glabrata
CAGTTCCACATAAAGCTGCTGGAATGAGCTCTCAAGTATGCGACTTCATTCCATTGTTGTGGTAGTTAATATTTTATCTCTCATTACAATAGCAACTAGAGCAAACTAATTTTTCACCCTAGAATTTTATTTATAGTCCACCCTAGTTCTAACTGGGGGATTCTTTCGAGGTATGACAGGTGCAACGATTCATAAATGCTGCTGTTCAACCATCCCTTTGTTTCTAAGGTCAAGGATACAGATGCAAGTGACAATCGGTAAAATCGAGAATTTAAAACCTCAACATTTACATTTTTTTCTTTTTTACTTCTTTATTTATACAACTTGCTGTTTGTTTGGTTACATCGTTGAAGGTATTAAATCCAATCAATTCCTAAATTTATCTTAGATGTCGTCTTCTCAATTAACTATCGAGTAGTGCTCCCTGTTATCACTATCCTTAGTTATTCGAGTTTTGTAACGACCAGAAACTTTGAATTATTTAGAACATTTTCTTTTGTATACAAACAAAATTGTTTGTTCATTTTTACATCTCGCATAAGACAATACACTTATTAATATTATACATTACAATACATTACACTAAGCACTTATATTTTTTGCAGTTGCCTATTCAAATGTGATTGTTTCTTTTTTTTCTGATTCAACTTTTCTTTAAATAAAGAGAGTAACCAAATGCAATCAAATAAGTAGAAATTCTTTTATGCAGTTAAGATTACTGAAGAAGTTTCCTTTTTTTAAACAAAAACTTTGTTTTGGCAGATTATTTTTTACTTTTGGTTTTGAGCATTTAAGATTTCTAAATTAAAACGAATAAATATTTGTTCTGACAAAAAAATATATTTTTCTACTTCAAGCTACGAAAATGTCATTTTAATATATAGTAAAACCTATGTGAAAGGGAAACTTTTTCTAAGTAGTAACTGAAAATGTTTCAGTCACTAGGACTGAAAGTAAATAAGTTTCGGTGGTCGCCTACAGGTGGTGGTTATTTAAAGTATTGAATATTTGAGATTGAATTTGATTTACTGTTTCTGTTGTTGTTTCGGTTGCTGTGTTTATTTCTGTCAATATCGCAGTATTTTGAAGGGATTGAATATTTTGATCGAAACGAATCGAAACTAATCATTATATCAATTGTGTGTAATTAATTAATTAAACTAATAATGAGTGTGCTTTTTTTCTATATCGGAGAAATCGGAGCGATAAAATAAAATTTGTATCAGATATATCGTATAATTTTTTCCCCCGATAATTAACTGTCAGATATAAAATATATTCTCTGAGTTCTTTCCGCCAAAAAAAAAATAAAAAAAATTTATTAAATAAATAAATAAATTTTATTAAAAAATTTGACACTTTACCTACAATTTTTTAAATTTATACTTTAAACGATGACTTCCAGTCGATAAAAAATATCTGTAATATCTGTAAAAGTTTTTAGAGAAAATATATGAACTATTTTCATTATTCATATTGTCAAATTCACTACTAAAAACTTACAAAACGACATATCTAAATTTGACTGTGTAAAAAATAAACAAGATTGTATTTATATATCGCATTTTTACCAGTGTAAAATAATGTTATTATTGTGTTCGCCTGTTATTATTCCATCTGTAGGCGAACACAATAATAACATTATTTTACACTGGTAGAAATGCTATACATAAATACAATCTTGTTTATTTTTTACACAGTCAAATTTAGATATGTCGTTTTGTAAGTTTTTAGTAGATGAATTTGTAAATATTATCATTTATATTTTTTTTTTTTTTTTTTTTTTTTTTTTAATAAAATGTGTTGTGTAATAGGGTTTAGAATATGTGTCACAACAACACATAAATACCTTTTAAGACCTAGGTCTAGACCTGGGTCCCACAACAACTGGCGTTCTGAGGTGTAGATTAACGCTTTTTTTAAACATCTGTGGGTTGAAGCCACCTGAGACTAAGTGTTCCGGCAAACTATTCCATTTGTACGCAGTTCGGACAAAGAAGTCTCTCTGCGATCTGCCAGTATGACAGCGCGGGATCTTTACCGAAAAAATAGCGTTTTCTACGCGTGGTAAAAACGTTTTTGCGTTCCTGAACTTATTTCTGAACAAACCGTTCAGTCACGCAAGAAGAGACGTTTTCACCCCTTGTACAAAAATCTACTATTTTCTATGATAACAAATGAAAAGTAAAGTCTATTCCACTAGTGTAAAAAGAATAACAAATTGTGGCTGCTATGGTTTTTCATATAATTTTACAAAGTATTTTAAACAACGCAACCAAGAAAAAATATAATATGAATTTTGAATGTTTTGTTGTCGATTTCTATCTTTATAATTTATAGTAAATATCGATTATATATTACTATCATAGAAAAAATTGCATTTCCTACGCGAAATAAAAACGTTTTTCGTTCGTAAACATGTATCACTCGACGCTAGCGCGAAAACAATGTTTGCATCTCTTGTAGAAAAATATACTATTTGGTTGATAAATTTGACTTGAAAAAACAAAAAAAATTTTGTTGAGAAAAAACATATATTTTTTTATGTAAGAAAAATCAATTATAATGGTGATTAATTTGTGTTTCGTTTCAGGATATCAAATATCCAAACAGTGACCAATACCAAAAATTAGAAGAAAAGAAATGATAGATCTTATATATTAATACGCTAACGAAAAAATTTGTGGAGCCTAAGGCTTTTTTATTCGAATTTTGATTGATTTCGAATTTTCAGTGCTAACTCATATTACTGTAACTTAGGTTTTACAGATTTTTGGGGATTTTTCGGATCATAAATAAAAAAGTTATTATATACGAAAAACTTTTTATATACATATGCATTATAAGTTTACATACATACAAAAACGAAATTAAATTTAAAACTTAAAAATTTATTTTATTTTTTTATATTTTCGTTTTTATATATTCTTTGGTAGATGGAATTTCATTTTAGTCTTCTTACATGGAAGGTTAGATCGAGTCGTCGGAATAAAAGAGATTATATGCGTAATAATGTTGATTTTATGAATGATGAAATTTATTTTTTTATATTTTGTTTTTTATATATTCCTTGGTAGTGGGTAGTAATAAACGTATCGTATGCGTAGTATCTTATATATTAACTAGGAGGGCCCGGCGTGCTTCGCTACGCTTATAAATAAAGTTTTTGCGTAGACCACGCTTATAAATAAAGTTTTTGCGTAGACATTTTGTTGACGTAGAAGCAATGATTTCAAAAAGTGGTAATGAGAAATGCTCGCATATAATTTTTAATTTTTCTTTTTAAATATTTAAAAAGAAAAATTAAAAATTATATGCGAGCATTTCTCATTACCACTTTTTGAAATCATTGCTTCTACGTCAACAAAATGTCTACGCAAAAACTTTATTTATAAGCGTAGCGAAGCACGCCGGGCCCTCCTAGTTTTTATTATTGGTTAAAACTTGTTGTAGGAAAAAAACAATTGACGGGATTGCTGCTGTGGTGTTATTTAGAGCTGAACATGAAGGGTGTTTTTGAATATAAAATCAACAGTTAACATATATAACATAAAATATTTTTTATACAAAAATGCAAAAAATAGGCTTTTTTGCACTCTTTTGAATGCAAAAAGTGTTGCTTTTTTGCATTCAGGGCAACAAAGTCTTTGGTGCACTCAAGTGGATTTTTATAAATAAATTCGTTAAACATAGAGAAATAAATTAATCGATTTCCGTACTAGTCTAAAAAAACGTATCTGCTTTTAATATCTTAGATAAGAAAAAAAAAATGAGAAAAAGAGATATGAAAATAGTAGACATATTACTTCGGTCTGAACTAAGTATTACTTTCATGAGCTCAAAGTGAAATTCTTACCCCCATTTTTTTGGCATTTCTCGACGTTTTAGGACCTACTGATTCTAAAAAAGCAAAAAAAACGTATGTCTGTCTGTCGGCCGGCCGTCACAACCTACGGAATCTAGAAAACAGCTAGACGGATCTGAAAATTTTTTTTTCTAAAAATAAGTTTACGCAATGGGAAGAGCCAAAAGGACGATGTGTTCGATAACTGTACCGGAAGTGTGTCAAAAAAATCGTTAAGTGTGTCAAAACACGGAAATTTGCCTATGTTTTGCTTAAAAAACGTTCATTTTAAGTGATTACGAGTAGGAACATTGAATTTGGAGAAATATTGATGGTCGGGATTGGTATGTGAGATCAAAAACTAGATTATTGCATTATAAGTTTGTCAAAAAAATGTTGTCAAGTGTGTCCAAAGAAAGATTTTTATTTATTTTTTACCCAATATTTTGGAAAAAAATTAAATTAAAATTTAGTTTGAAATGAAATTTTATTATTATTATTGAGAATTATGGCATTACAAGTTTGTCAAAAAAATGTTGTCCAGTGTGTCAAAAGAAAGATTTTATTTATTTTTTTACCCAATTCACAAAATAAAATTAATAATTTGTTTGACATTAAAACTTATTATTATTATAGAGAATTATGCCATTATAAGTTTGTCAAAAAAATAATGTCAAGCGTGTCAAAAAATGATTTTATTTATTTCTTTAGCCAATTTCTTCGAAAAAAATGTAGCTGTTTTTATGACGTGAATGTAATTGAAAAAAGATTGGACATGGAAATTTTACTTCGGTCTAAAAGACCTATTACTTCGGTCTGAAAGACCTAAGTATTACATTCATGAGCTCAAAGTGAAATTCTTACCCCCACTTTTTTTGGCATTTCTCGATGTTTTAGGACCTACTGATTCTAAAAAAGCAAAAAAAATATATGTCTGTCTGTCGGCCGGCCGGCCGTCACAACCTACGAAATCTAGAAAACCGCTTGATGAATTTGAAAAAATTTTTTTCTAGAAATAGGTATACTCAATGGAAAGAGCCGAAAGGACGATGGGTTCGATAACTGTACTGGAAGTGTGTCAAAAACATCGTCAAGTGGATCAAAACAAGGAAATTTGCATATTTTTTGCTTAAAAAACGTTTATTTTAAGTGATTACGAGTAGGAACATTAAATTTGGAGGAATTTTGATGGTCGGGATTGGTATGTGAGACCAAAATCTAGATATAAGTTTGTATTATAAGTTTGTCAATAAAATGTTGTGAAGTGTATTAAAACAATGATTTTTATTTATTTTTTTACCCAATTTTTTGGAAAAAAATTAAATTAAAATTTTGTTTGAAATGAAATTTTATTATTATTATTGATCATTATAAGTTAGTCAAATAAATCATAAATTTCGATAGAAATTGGCGAGTTTTTTATTATAACAAAAAAATTACTCAAAAAAAACAACTCAAACTAAAGTTTTGACGAGCACTTATCTTACAGCTAACCATGAAAAAATCCAATTTCGAATTCCTTTATTTCACCATTGTAATAATATTATAGTCATTATATGGCTCAAAGTATGGCTCAAAGCATATAAATATTCTTTAAATCTGAAATTGTAACATATTTTAAAACTAAAAAACTGAAAAAACAACGAAAAACAGAAATAATTCAATATTTATGGAATGCGATTTTATTTTCACTTAAAAACTCGTCGTAACTACGACGGTAATTTTTAATAGAGATGGCATTGATTTCCTTTTTTCGAAATACATTTTACATTCCTACCTTACCTAAACTACCTTACCTACTTTCCTATTTGAAAATTTTGACAGATGTATTTTGAAAACATTCAATAAATATTATTTCTTCCAAATCAAGGTTGCTTTTGTTATTTTTAATATAGTTATTATCTTAAATTACTACAGTTAAATGAAAAGAAAAATTTAAGTTAAACTTAAATGATTAATAATTATTAATTTGATAATTGTTATATTAATAATTGTTATATAGTATCAGCTATGTTTTTATGTTTTATTTAGGAATTATGGAATTATGTTTTATTTAGCTTTAAAACCAGACACTCCGACTGAGCTTGTGAAAGAGTACATTCCCTTAGCTGATATGATTTTAATTATGACCGTTGAACCCGGTTTTGGTGGTCAAAAATTTATGAATGAAACTCAAATGATGGTATCGAATCCAGATCAGTGGATAGAACCAATGGTCGATGCTGGTGTTGATCAATATACTTTTCATGTTGAATCGGTTCAAACAATTGTTGCAGAAGTTTCAAGGAAAGTTAAAGACGTTGGAATGAAGGTTTTAGCTTTAAAACAATGCACTCCGGTTGAGCTTGTGAAAAAGTACATTCCCTTAGCTGATATGATTTTAATTATGACCGTTGAACCCTGTTTTGTTGGTCAAAATTTATGAGTGATATTATGCCAAAAGTGGAATGGTCACGTGAAAATTACCCTAACATCAGATATGGAGGTTGATGGAGGAGTGGATATGAATATGGATATGGATATGGATATGGATATGGATATGGATATGGATATGGATATGGATATGGATATGGATATGGATATGGATATGGATATGGATATGGATATGGATATGGATATGGATATGGATATGGATATGGATATGGATATGGATATGGATATGGATATGGATATGGATATGGATATGGATATGGATATGGATATGGATATGGATATGGATATGGATATGGATATGGATATGGATATGGATATGGATATGGATATGGATATGGATATGGATATGGATATGGATATGGATATGGATATGGATATGGATAGGGATATGGATATGGATATGGATATGGATATGGATATGGATATGGATATGGATATGGATATGGATATGGATATGGATATGGATATGGATATGGATATGGATATGGATATGGATATGGATATGGATATGGATATGGATATGGATATGGATATGGATATGGATATGGATATGGATATGGATATGGATATGGATATGGATATGGATATGGATATGGATATGGATATGGATATGGATATGGATATGGATATGGATATGGATATGGATATGGATATGGATATGGATATGGATATGGATATGGATATGGATATGGATATGGATATGGATATGGATATGGATATGGATATGGATATGGATATGGATATGGATATGGATATGGATATGGATATGGATATGGATATGGATATGGATATGGATATGGATATGGATATGGATATGGATATGGATATGGATATGGATATGGATATGGATATGGATATGGATATGGATATGGATATGGATATGGATATGGATATGGATATGGATATGGATATGGATATGGATATGGATATGGATATGGATATGGATATGGATATGGATATGGATATGGATATGGATATGGATATGGATATGGATATGGATATGGATATGGATATGGATATGGATATGGATATGGATATGGATATGGATATGGATATGGATATGGATATGGATATGGATATGGATATGGATATGGATATGGATATGGATATGGATATGGATATGGATATGGATATGGATATGGATATGGATATGGATATGGATATGGATATGGATATGGATATGGATATGGATATGGATAAGGATATGGATATGAATATGGATATATATTTGTTGAAGAAATTTAACTTTGAAGTCGTGGGAACAGCCAATAAGACGTTACATAACACGGTGTTTACAAAATTAAAAGATCAAATACCTATTAATCTGCAATCGAATTTGGTTTACCAAGCTGATTGTGTATGTGGTAAATCATAAATAGGGCAAACAAAATAGTATTTAGGAAAACGTGTCAAACAACATCTTAGTGACGCAAAAAAAACAAAAAAACGATAACATGAGCGCATTATCTAGTCATAAAAGAAGCTGCAGTATAAATTTACCTCTCTAAAATTTTAAAATTTTGGATAGAGAAAAAAAACCTTAATAAACGTAGGATTTTGGAAATGATACGTATCCAACAACACAATAATTGTATGAACATACAAACTGATACAGCCTTTTTAAACAACACGTATGATTTTGTTCTACGCAACTAAACAATTATTTTTTTTTTTTTTTGAGATTATTATTTTTGAAAAGAAAAAAATTTTAATTGTCAGTACCATTTTTTTTAGTCTTTTGCAATTTTTTCAACTTTTTACATTGTATAATTGTTTGTTTTTCTTTTATTAATTTTCATTATAGCTAGCGTTTTTTTTTTGTATTGTCAGTTTTTTCCAAAACATTGTTTTTTGATATTTATGTCAATATTTTGCCTAATTATTACTAGTATTTTATTTGTATAAGAATTTTTTGTCTAAATAATACCCTTGAAATGGTTTTAAAATAAAACCGAAACAATAACAATTGTCGGGTAACAACGAAATAAAATATAATTAAAAATTGGCTTAAACCATAAACCTATTTTAATTTAAATATATATATATATATATATATATATATATATATATATATATATATATATATATATATATATATATATATATATATATATATATATATATATATATATATATATATATATATATATATATATATATATATATATATATATATATATATATATATATATATATATATATATATATATATGCTTTTTTTCTTGTATAGTCTTATTGGAAGTATCAGTCCCAATTAGATTTGTCGGATTCTAGACCGTTTTCTAAATTATTTGGTTTTATCATAAAACGACCACATCCAAAAATGTTAAAAAGAAAAACACCAGTTTTTATTTTTAATCTTTTTCGAGCGTCGATTTTTTATTTACAAAATAATTTATTTTTCAAAAATTTTTTGTTTTTGTTCGGATACGTTTTGAGGCTTTTTTGGCCTCTTCCTCAAGTCCTTTGCTAGCTTAAAACTTTTTCTTAAAACATATATATAAAATTTTTTTTTTGTGTTTTTTCGTCTCCGCTTATCATATATAGTCGTTCGGTACAAAATTTTTTCCGAAATTCCGAGATGAAACTCATTGCAATAGGTAGATTTTTATATGAAATCTACCTAAAATTATGAAAGCTCTCGCTTCTGCTTACTTCATCAATTAGAATTGCATCATCAATGGGATATGTCAGATGGTAAGAAAACATAACTTATGTGACAGACAGTCAGATCTAATATTCGTTATTCCCAACATAAATAATACGTAGCTAGAATCGTTTTCATAATGATATCACACGTTAACTCAAATATTGACAGAAGAGACTATAGGGACGAAAAAAAAAATTATTACTAACAAAATTGGTCTCTCCATGCGTTGACAGTTGAAATATTGATATAAAATCTCAACCCTACCAAATTACCATTAGCTATTCATAGCAAATGGCCGTTTAATTAGACATAATTCCATAATCGACTGACCATTATCATTTCCAATAACTCATATTTATTCAGCACACAACAAAACCCAAAAATTCAAACACTAATTTCAGATTTTTATTTATGACATACAAACATCACAACATACATCATAATCATCAACAAAACCATTAAGTATAAACCTATAAACATAAAACTGAACCAAAAAACAAGCATTAAGTCTACACACAAAATAAAATTATACAAATCAACAAGTAAAAGTTCGATTTTATGGTATAAGAAAAAAGAAAGAAAAACTAAAAGAAAATTTCCCTTTTCTTATCAATTTTTCCTTTATGTTTTGTATATCCTCTCTAAATAGTTTCTAATAATAAGTTTATCCTCACGTTTATTAAAAAAAAATTATGTATTTGATTTGTATTTGATTTTCAAAATGATAACTGAACAACAAAGAAAAATTTTATGCTCAACAAGTTAAAATTATGCAAAAGGGTGAGTGGAAAATGGAAATGTTGTTAAATTTTGAAACTAAAAATCATTTCTCAAAAACTGACTATGCAAAAGCAAAAAAGTCAAAAAATAAACCACCCTGTATACTTTTAGTTTTTTAAGTTTGTTTGAGTAATAGTAACAGATGTGGTCTTGTGTTATTGAAGTCGAACTCATGATATTTTCCCACCAACATAGATAACGAATAAACAAATAACTCAAAGCTAACTTTTTTGCATCACTTTTTATTTTCATTCAATTTTTTATTGTTTTTTTTACTATATAAAATATAAATAATAAAAGTCGCCCCTCATTGGAGTATATAATGGGTTGGTATCATCAAATAAATTTCGTGACGATTTAGTTGTTGAACGAACGAAAAAAAAGAAAATTAAAAGTGCTTTCAAACAACGAAACTTTAAATTGTTATATGAAAATTTGTTATGAGATGGGAGAGTATTTTAATGTTTTAACGTAAATGTTAGCTGTGTGTGAGCTATTCTTTTTGGGTGGAGCTAGTTATATCATGAAGTCTAGACAATCAATTTATGATGATTATTGACAATAGTTTCAATTATGTCAGTTTGGTTTTATTATTTGCTTTTGACTTTGCTTTAGTTTTACTCACTTGTATTAAAATAGTTATTCATTTTTCAATCGTTTCGTATGAATTGCTCTTAAATTTTATGGATAATGTTTTTTATCCTGTCTGTTGTAATGAACACCGTGCGTTTCTGAAAAATGAACCAGAATCAGGAAAATCACAGGAGTTGCGTGCCTTAAGATTAAAATCCCGACTAATTTCAGTTTGTGAGTTCGATTATGCTTCCTCAGCTCATTACAAATGCTGAATTGCACACAAAAGTTTCCAAAGAAAACGGACTCAAATGAAAAAAATAACAAGAACGCCGACGACCGCAAAAGCCAGGTGAACATAATCCATCACCACCACTACGTCAAATATAATTATTACACAATAAAACGTTTCGCGCCCCCCATTATCTGTAACTGACCCGAATCTCCATGCTTTAGTAATATTAAGGTCACCGAAATCAGTCGTTGCACCAAAGGTACAGGCGATTGTTGAACAAGAATAAAAAAACAATATAATAACAAATCGTTACGTCAATGGTGCAGTCGATTGTTAAATAGTAATAAAATATAAATTAATCATTGCGTCAATATAACACGTAAATGATAATAAAACACTAATAAACATCAATTGTTGCGCCAAAGGTACTACCGATTGCTGAAAAAACAACAAAAATTGTTGTACTGTTGATAGTGACAATATAAATATCTGTGGTTATAGACCAAGCTCCCACGACACTTTAGTCTACCTCACATGTAACCTCTGTGCAATTGGGTTTAGCTTATATAACCTTTTTCAGAAAATATCTATCCAGTGGCCGACTTTCTCTTTTACGTTAATTAATATTTTTAATTAATTTTTGTAATCACTAATTACAAAAGCCTACTTATTTGGAATGTAACCTCGCTGAAATTTCTTGATATAATTGAGACTTTTGTATAATTTAAGAAAATCTTGGTCTGCCTTGAGATTTTTGTTTTAAAGTACCTGGCAGACCTAATTGAATAGATGAAAAATTGATGCCATAGTTACCCCACATGTAACCTCGCTGAAATTTCTTGACATAATTGAGACTTTTGTTTAGTTACAAAAAACGTTGGTCGGCCTTGAAATTTTTGTTTTTAAGTGCCTGGCAGACCTAATTGAATGGATGAAAAATTGATGCCATATTTACCCCACATGTAACCTCGCTGAAATTTCTTGACATAATTGAGACTTTTGTTTAGTTACAAAAAATGTTGGTCGGCCTTGAAATTTTTGTTTTTAAGTGCCTGGCAGACCTAATTAAATAGATGAAAAATTGATGCCATAGTTACCCCACATGTAACCTCGGTGAAATTTCTTGACATAATGGAGACTTTTGTATAGTTACAGAAAACTTTGGTCGGCCTTAAGATTTTTGTTTTTAAGTGCCTGGCAGACCTAATTGAATGGATGAAAAATTGATGCCATATATACCCCACATGTAACCTCGCTGGAATTTCTTGACATAATTGAGACTTTTGTTTAGTTACAAAAAATGTTGGTCGGCCTTGAAATTTTTGTTTTTAAGTGCCTGGCAGACCTAATTGAATGGATGAAAAATTGATGCCATAGTTACCTCATATGTAACCTTCTCCAGATTTTTGTATATAAAAGAGTACATCTTGTCTAATAAAAAAACATCTGTCGGCCTCGCAAAAAACATTAATAAATATAGCCGACGTTATTTTTAATAAATGACATCGCGCGCGAGAATAATGCATTACATCAGCAGTTTGAATTTTAGAATGGTTCGGTAACAATTTTCAATAATTATATTTTTTGACATTTTATTGTTAATAATTTCGATGATATTGTTAATTTAATAATAAACAATTTTCATTGATAATAATCAATAATCTTATAATAATCAATAATCTGGAACATTCTTACTATATACTTCCATACATGCATAAAAAAAAATACCTAAAACGCAGCAATCTTTGAAGTTTCATATCTCTTTGACTATTTTACACACTTTTTTGTTTTATATACAATTTGTTTATTGCTACCATCGAGTGTGAAGCGTAAAACTACATTGTTCGACGTACTTTTAAGTGAAAAAAGAGTTCTACATATTTTTTCAAGTCGTTTAATTTTTTAATATACATATATAGAATAATTTAAAGTTTAAAATCTGTTTTGTATGTGAGGAAAAGGACAAAAATGTTACTATATTTACAGACAATAGTAATCCAGGCTTCAGATACCGACATACTCATTATTTTATTGGGTAATTATTATAAATTTTTGAACGTAGAAATATGGTTACAATGTTTTGATAACCATAATGACATTTTATATTATAATTGTTCACGTTTGGCAGAAATATTAGGTGAACGATTATGCCGCAGTCTGCCTGGGTTCCACGCTTATACAGGATCAGACTATACCTTTGTTAAGAAAGGTAAAATTCGGCCGTTCAATATTTTAGAAAAATCACTCAAATTCCAAGATCTCTTTATATCATTGACAACTCCAATTGATATTTTAGACGACGACAAAATGGAAAATTTGCAGGCGTTTACAGTAGAATTCTACAACATTAAAAATTGTAAAACTGTAAATGCTGCGAGATATGAAATATTCCAACAGTTCTACACTGCTAATAATCAGCATGAATATTTTTTAAAAAAACTAAAAAATTTTGACAGCTCTTTAATTCCTCCGTGCTGGCGTTCTCTTCAACCAAAAGTATTACGCACTATTTTTATTAATTTTATGTGGCAAAACGCCACAAATGCTGAATGCATGGTTTATCGTCCTGAGGAAAACGGTTGGCTTCTCGAAGATCAAAAATTAAAACCACTTTGGTACAAAGGATCATCACTTCCTCAACGCATAGAAGATGTTCTTCTACAGGACGATAAATTCTGTGAGGAAATTGATGACGACGATGACAATGATCGAACAGAACTGGATTGTTTTGATGATATCGACGGATGACCGCTTTCTTGATGTAAATATGAAAGGACTTAAATATTCTTTTTGTTTTCTACTATTATTTAGTAGCAAAATATGATAAAAATTATAAAATTAAATATGAAATATTAAAATATTATTTTAAAAGTATTGAATTATAATTGTTATTGTTAAAATTATTTGTAATAAAAAAATCTCTTATATTAATTTCTTTTATCTAACTTTTTATGGATGTGTGGCAGTATATAGTAAGAATGTTCCAGATTAATATAATAATCATGAAAATTGTTTATTATTAAATTATCAACATCGTCGAAATTATTAACAATAAAATGTCAAAAAATATAATTATTGAAAATTGTTACCGAACCATTCTAAAATTCAAACTGCTGATGTAATGCATTATTCTCGCGCGCGATGTCATTTATTAAAAATAACGTCGGCTATATTTATTAATGTTTTTTGCGAGGCCGACAGATGTTTTTTTATTAGACAAGATGTACTCTTTTATATACAAAAATCTGGAGAAGGTTACATATGAGGTAACTATGGCATCAATTTTTCATCCATTCAATTAGGTCTGCCAGGCACTTAAAAACAAAAATTTCAAGGCCGACCAACATTTTTTGTAACTAAACAAAAGTCTCAATTATGTCAAGAAATTCCAGCGAGGTTACATGTGGGGTATATATGGCATCAATTTTTCATCCATTCAATTAGGTCTGCCAGGCACTTAAAAACAAAAATCTTAAGGCCGACCAAAGTTTTCTGTAACTATACAAAAGTCTCCATTATGTCAAGAAATTTCACCGAGGTTACATGTGGGGTAACTATGGCATCAATTTTTCATCTATTTAATTAGGTCTGCCAGGCACTTAAAAACAAAAATTTCAAGGCCGACCAACATTTTTTGTAACTAAACAAAAGTCTCAATTATGTCAAGAAATTTCAGCGAGGTTACATGTGGGGTAACTATGGCATCAATTTTTCATCTATTCAATTAGGTCTGCCAGGTACTTTAAAACAAAAATCTCAAGGCAGACCAAGATTTTCTTAAATTATACAAAAGTCTCAATTATATCAAGAAATTTCAGCGAGGTTACATTCCAAATAAGTAGGCTTTTGTAATTAGTGATTACAAAAATTAATTAAAAATATTAATTAACGTAAAAGAGAAAGTCGGCCACTGGATAGATATTTTCTGAAAAAGGTTATATAAGCTAAACCCAATTGCACAGAGGTTACATGTGAGGTAGACTAAAGTGTCGTGGGAGCTTGGTCTATTACTGTTGACTTCTAATTTGAATTAAGTAATTGGATTTCAATATTGGTTACGATTAATCAAAAAACTACAAGCATAGAATGATTGAATAATATCACATTTTTAACTTTATATAAAAATTTATAAAATTCCTTAAAAATATTGAATTTTACTTTCTATAATAGTTTATTTTATCTATTTTTATTTGTCCTAAATACAAAATAGTTGCTTTTATAGCTCTTCATTCAATTTGGAGCACACAAATTATTGTTAATTTAATTAGAGATTTTCTTAGTTACCAATTATGCTATAACTTGAGGTAGGGGATTGTTTTGGACCCACCTTTCAGTTTATATGCCATTCCCCAAGATTTGCGACAACTTTTTTTTTCGCTAAAAAAACAGGTAAGGGGTTAACCCATGTTTATTTTGCAAAATTTTTGTCAAAAAAAAAATTGAAAAAATATGCTGGCGGTAATCTCTAGATGTCAATTTAAGCGAAATAAGTCAAAATACCAGGTTTGCTACCTTAAACAGGCCATAAATTGAAAACCAAAAATTTTACATTTGAAACCAAAGCTGGTGCTGTGGCTAAACCCGCTTACCAATTATGCTATAACTTGAGGTAGGGGATTGTTTTGGACCCACCTTTCAGTTTATATGCCATTCCCCAAGATTTGCGACAACTTTTTTTTTCGCTAAAAAAACAGGTAAGGGGTTAACCCATGCTTTTTTTGAAAAATTTTTGTCAAAAAAAAAATTGAAAAAATATGCTGGCGGTAATCTCTAAATGTCAATTTAAGCGAAATAAGTCAAAATACCAGGTTTGCTACCTTAAACAGGCCATAAATTGAAAACCAAAAATTTTACATTTGAAACCAAAGCTGGTGCTGTGGCTAAACCCGCTTACCAATTATGCTATAACTTGAGGTAGGGGATTGTTTTGGACCCACCTTTCAGTTTATATGCCATTCCCCAAGATTTGCGACAACTTTTTTTTTCGCTAAAAAAACAGGTAAGGGGTTAACCCATGCTTTTTTTGAAAAATTTTTGTCAAAAAAAAAATTGAAAAAATATGCTGGCGGTAATCTCTAGATGTCAATTTAAGCGAAATAAGTCAAAATACCAGGTTTGCTACCTTAAACAGGCCATAAATTGAAAACCAAAAATTTTACATTTGAAACCAAAGCTGGTGCTGTGGCTAAACCCGCTTACCAATTATGCTATAACTTGAGGTAGGGGATTGTTTTGGACCCACCTTTCAGTTTATATGCCATTCCCCAAGATTTGCGACAACTTTTTTTTTCGCTAAAAAAACAGGTAAGGGGTTAACCCATGCTTTTTTTGAAAAATTTTTGTCAAAAAAAAAATTGAAAAAATATGCTGGCGGTAATCTCTAAATGTCAATTTAAGCGAAATAAGTCAAAATACCAGGTTTGCTACCTTAAACAGGCCATAAATTGAAAACCAAAAATTTTACATTTGAAACCAAAGCTGGTGCTGTGGCTAAACCCGCTTACCAATTATGCTATAACTTGAGGTAGGGGATTGTTTTGGACCCACCTTTCAGTTTATATGACATTCCCCAAGATTTGCGACAACTTTTTTTTTCGCTAAAAAAACAGGTAAGGGGTTAACCCATGCTTTTTTTGAAAAATTTTTGTCAAAAAAAAAATTGAAAAAATATGCTGGCGGTAATCTCTAGATGTCAATTTAAGCGAAATAAGTCAAAATACCAGGTTTGCTACCTTAAACAGGCCATAAATTGAAAACCAAAAATTTTACATTTGAAACCAAAGCTGGTGCTGTGGCTAAACCCGCTTACCAATTATGCTATAACTTGAGGTAGGGGATTGTTTTGGACCCACCTTTCAGTTTATATGCCATTCCCCAAGATTTGCGACAACTTTTTTTTTCGCTAAAAAAACAGGTAAGGGGTTAACCCATGCTTTTTTTGAAAAATTTTTGTCAAAAAAAAAATTGAAAAAATATGCTGGCGGTAATCTCTAGATGTCAATTTAAGCGAAATAAGTCAAAATACCAGGTTTGCTACCTTAAACAGGCCATAAATTGAAAACCAAAAATTTTACATTTGAAACCAAAGCTGGTGCTGTGGCTAAACCCGCTTACCAATTATGCTATAACTTGAGGTAGGGGATTGTTTTGGACCCACCTTTCAGTTTATATGCCATTCCCCAAGATTTGCGACAACTTTTTTTTTCGCTAAAAAAACAGGTAAGGGGTTAACCCATGCTTTTTTTGAAAAATTTTTGTCAAAAAAAAAATTGAAAAAATATGCTGGCGGTAATCTCTAGATGTCAATTTAAGCGAAATAAGTCAAAATACCAGGTTTGCTACCTTAAACAGGCCATAAATTGAAAACCAAAAATTTTACATTTGAAACCAAAGCTGGTGCTGTGGCTAAACCCGCTTACCAATTATGCTATAACTTGAGGTAGGGGATTGTTTTGGACCCACCTTTCAGTTTATATGCCATTCCCCAAGATTTGCGACAACTTTTTTTTTCGCTAAAAAAACAGGTAAGGGGTTAACCCATGCTTTTTTTGCAAAATTTTTGTCAAAAAAAAAATTGAAAAAATATGCTGGCGGTAATCTCTAGATGTCAATTTAAGCGAAATAAGTCAAAATACCAGGTTTGCTACCTTAAACAGGCCATAAATTGAAAACCAAAAATTTTACATTTGAAACCAAAGCTGGTGCTGTGGCTAAACCCGCTTACCAATTATGCTATAACTTGAGGTAGGGGATTGTTTTGGACCCACCTTTCAGTTTATATGCCATTCCCCAAGATTTGCGACAACTTTTTTTTTCGCTAAAAAAACAGGTAAGGGGTTAACCCATGCTTTTTTTGAAAAATTTTTGTCAAAAAAAAAATTGAAAAAATATGCTGGCGGTAATCTCTAGATGTCAATTTAAGCGAAATAAGTCAAAATACCAGGTTTGCTACCTTAAACAGGCCATAAATTGAAAACCAAAAATTTTACATTTGAAACCAAAGCTGGTGCTGTGGCTAAACCCGCTTACCAATTATGCTATAACTTGAGGTAGGGGATTGTTTTGGACCCACCTTTCAGTTTATATGCCATTCCCCAAGATTTGCGACAACTTTTTTTTTCGCTAAAAAAACAGGTAAGGGGTTAACCCATGCTTTTTTTGAAAAATTTTTGTCAAAAAAAAAATTGAAAAAATATGCTGGCGGTAATCTCTAGATGTCAATTTAAGCGAAATAAGTCAAAATACCAGGTTTGCTACCTTAAACAGGCCATAAATTGAAAACCAAAAATTTTACATTTGAAACCAAAGCTGGTGCTGTGGCTAAACCCGCTTACCAATTATGCTATAACTTGAGGTAGGGGATTGTTTTGGACCCACCTTTCAGTTTATATGCCATTCCCCAAGATTTGCGACAACTTTTTTTTTCGCTAAAAAAACAGGTAAGGGGTTAACCCATGCTTTTTTTGAAAAATTTTTGTCAAAAAAAAAATTGAAAAAATATGCTGGCGGTAATCTCTAGATGTCAATTTAAGCGAAATAAGTCAAAATACCAGGTTTGCTACCTTAAACAGGCCATAAATTGAAAACCAAAAATTTTACATTTGAAACCAAAGCTGGTGCTGTGGCTAAACCCGCTTACCAATTATGCTATAACTTGAGGTAGGGGATTGTTTTGGACCCACCTTTCAGTTTATATGCCATTCCCCAAGATTTGCGACAACTTTTTTTTTCGCTAAAAAAACAGGTAAGGGGTTAACCCATGCTTTTTTTGAAAAATTTTTGTCAAAAAAAAAATTGAAAAAATATGCTGGCGGTAATCTCTAGATGTCAATTTAAGCGAAATAAGTCAAAATACCAGGTTTGCTACCTTAAACAGGCCATAAATTGAAAACCAAAAATTTTACATTTGAAACCAAAGCTGGTGCTGTGGCTAAACCCGCTTACCAATTATGCTATAACTTGAGGTAGGGGATTGTTTTGGACCCACCTTTCAGTTTATATGCCATTCCCCAAGATTTGCGACAACTTTTTTTTTCGCTAAAAAAACAGGTAAGGGGTTAACCCATGCTTTTTTTGCAAAATTTTTGTCAAAAAAAAATTGAAAAAATATGCTGGCGGTAATCTCTAGATGTCAATTTAAGCGAAATAAGTCAAAATACCAGGTTTGCTACCTTAAACAGGCCATAAATTGAAAACCAAAAATTTTACATTTGAAACCAAAGCTGGTGCTGTGGCTAAACCCGCTTACCAATTATGCTATAACTTGAGGTAGGGGATTGTTTTGGACCCACCTTTCAGTTTATATGCCATTCCCCAAGATTTGCGACAACTTTTTTTTTCGCTAAAAAAACAGGTAAGGGGTTAACCCATGCTTTTTTTGCAAAATTTTTGTCAAAAAAAAATTGAAAAAATATGCTGGCGGTAATCTCTAGATGTCAATTTAAGCGAAATAAGTCAAAATACCAGGTTTGCTACCTTAAACAGGCCATAAATTGAAAACCAAAAATTTTACATTTGAAACCAAAGCTGGTGCTGTGGCTAAACCCGCTTACCAATTATGCTATAACTTGAGGTAGGGGATTGTTTTGGACCCACCTTTCAGTTTATATGCCATTCCCCAAGATTTGCGACAACTTTTTTTTTCGCTAAAAAAACAGGTAAGGGGTTAACCCATGCTTTTTTTGAAAAATTTTTGTCAAAAAAAAAATTGAAAAAATATGCTGGCGGTAATCTCTAGATGTCAATTTAAGCGAAATAAGTCAAAATACCAGGTTTGCTACCTTAAACAGGCCATAAATTGAAAACCAAAAATTTTACATTTGAAACCAAAGCTGGTGCTGTGGCTAAACCCGCTTACCAATTATGCTATAACTTGAGGTAGGGGATTGTTTTGGACCCACCTTTCAGTTTATATGCCATTCCCCAAGATTTGCGACAACTTTTTTTTTCGCTAAAAAAACAGGTAAGGGGTTAACCCATGCTTTTTTTGAAAAATTTTTGTCAAAAAAAAAATTGAAAAAATATGCTGGCGGTAATCTCTAGATGTCAATTTAAGCGAAATAAGTCAAAATACCAGGTTTGCTACCTTAAACAGGCCATAAATTGAAAACCAAAAATTTTACATTTGAAACCAAAGCTGGTGCTGTGGCTAAACCCGCTTACCAATTATGCTATAACTTGAGGTAGGGGATTGTTTTGGACCCACCTTTCAGTTTATATGCCATTCCCCAAGATTTGCGACAACTTTTTTTTTCGCTAAAAAAACAGGTAAGGGGTTAACCCATGCTTTTTTTGAAAAATTTTTGTCAAAAAAAAAATTGAAAAAATATGCTGGCGGTAATCTCTAGATGTCAATTTAAGCGAAATAAGTCAAAATACCAGGTTTGCTACCTTAAACAGGCCATAAATTGAAAACCAAAAATTTTACATTTGAAACCAAAGCTGGTGCTGTGGCTAAACCCGCTTACCAATTATGCTATAACTTGAGGTAGGGGATTGTTTTGGACCCACCTTTCAGTTTATATGCCATTCCCCAAGATTTGCGACAACTTTTTTTTTCGCTAAAAAAACAGGTAAGGGGTTAACCCATGCTTTTTTTGCAAAATTTTTGTCAAAAAAAAATTGAAAAAATATGCTGGCGGTAATCTCTAGATGTCAATTTAAGCGAAATAAGTCAAAATACCAGGTTTGCTACCTTAAACAGGCCATAAATTGAAAACCAAAAATTTTACATTTGAAACCAAAGCTGGTGCTGTGGCTAAACCCGCTTACCAATTATGCTATAACTTGAGGTAGGGGATTGTTTTGGACCCACCTTTCAGTTTATATGCCATTCCCCAAGATTTGCGACAACTTTTTTTTTCGCTAAAAAAACAGGTAAGGGGTTAACCCATGCTTTTTTTGCAAAATTTTTGTCAAAAAAAAATTGAAAAAATATGCTGGCGGTAATCTCTAGATGTCAATTTAAGCGAAATAAGTCAAAATACCAGGTTTGCTACCTTAAACAGGCCATAAATTGAAAACCAAAAATTTTACATTTGAAACCAAAGCTGGTGCTGTGGCTAAACCCGCTTACCAATTATGCTATAACTTGAGGTAGGGGATTGTTTTGGACCCACCTTTCAGTTTATATGCCATTCCCCAAGATTTGCGACAACTTTTTTTTTCGCTAAAAAAACAGGTAAGGGGTTAACCCATGCTTTTTTTGAAAAATTTTTGTCAAAAAAAAAATTGAAAAAATATGCTGGCGGTAATCTCTAGATGTCAATTTAAGCGAAATAAGTCAAAATACCAGGTTTGCTACCTTAAACAGGCCATAAATTGAAAACCAAAAATTTTACATTTGAAACCAAAGCTGGTGCTGTGGCTAAACCCGCTTACCAATTATGCTATAACTTGAGGTAGGGGATTGTTTTGGACCCACCTTTCAGTTTATATGCCATTCCCCAAGATTTGCGACAACTTTTTTTTTCGCTAAAAAAACAGGTAAGGGGTTAACCCATGCTTTTTTTGAAAAATTTTTGTCAAAAAAAAAATTGAAAAAATATGCTGGCGGTAATCTCTAGATGTCAATTTAAGCGAAATAAGTCAAAATACCAGGTTTGCTACCTTAAACAGGCCATAAATTGAAAACCAAAAATTTTACATTTGAAACCAAAGCTGGTGCTGTGGCTAAACCCGCTTACCAATTATGCTATAACTTGAGGTAGGGGATTGTTTTGGACCCACCTTTCAGTTTATATGCCATTCCCCAAGATTTGCGACAACTTTTTTTTTCGCTAAAAAAACAGGTAAGGGGTTAACCCATGCTTTTTTTGCAAAATTTTTGTCAAAAAAAAAATTGAAAAAATATGCTGGCGGTAATCTCTAGATGTCAATTTAAGCGAAATAAGTCAAAATACCAGGTTTGCTACCTTAAACAGGCCATAAATTGAAAACCAAAAATTTTACATTTGAAACCAAAGCTGGTGCTGTGGCTAAACCCGCTTACCAATTATGCTATAACTTGAGGTAGGGGATTGTTTTGGACCCACCTTTCAGTTTATATGCCATTCCCCAAGATTTGCGACAACTTTTTTTTTCGCTAAAAAAACAGGTAAGGGGTTAACCCATGCTTTTTTTGCAAAATTTTTGTCAAAAAAAAAATTGAAAAAATATGCTGGCGGTAATCTCTAGATGTCAATTTAAGCGAAATAAGTCAAAATACCAGGTTTGCTACCTTAAACAGGCCATAAATTGAAAACCAAAAATTTTACATTTGAAACCAAAGCTGGTGCTGTGGCTAAACTCGCTTACCAATTATGCTATAACTTGAGGTAGGGGATTGTTTTGGACCCACCTTTCAGTTTATATGCCATTCCCCAAGATTTGCGACAACTTTTTTTTTCGCTAAAAAAACAGGTAAGGGGTTAACCCATGCTTTTTTTGCAAAATTTTTGTCAAAAAAAAATTGAAAAAATATGCTGGCGGTAATCTCTAGATGTCAATTTAAGCGAAATAAGTCAAAATACCAGGTTTGCTACCTTAAACAGGCCATAAATTGAAAACCAAAAATTTTACATTTGAAACCAAAGCTGGTGCTGTGGCTAAACCCGCTTACCAATTATGCTATAACTTGAGGTAGGGGATTGTTTTGGACCCACCTTTCAGTTTATATGCCATTCCCCAAGATTTGCGACAACTTTTTTTTTCGCTAAAAAAACAGGTAAGGGGTTAACCCATGCTTTTTTTGAAAAATTTTTGTCAAAAAAAAAATTGAAAAAATATGCTGGCGGTAATCTCTAGATGTCAATTTAAGCGAAATAAGTCAAAATACCAGGTTTGCTACCTTAAACAGGCCATAAATTGAAAACCAAAAATTTTACATTTGAAACCAAAGCTGGTGCTGTGGCTAAACCCGCTTACCAATTATGCTATAACTTGAGGTAGGGGATTGTTTTGGACCCACCTTTCAGTTTATATGCCATTCCCCAAGATTTGCGACAACTTTTTTTTTCGCTAAAAAAACAGGTAAGGGGTTAACCCATGCTTTTTTTGCAAAATTTTTGTCAAAAAAAAATTGAAAAAATATGCTGGCGGTAATCTCTAGATGTCAATTTAAGCGAAATAAGTCAAAATACCAGGTTTGCTACCTTAAACAGGCCATAAATTGAAAACCAAAAATTTTACATTTGAAACCAAAGCTGGTGCTGTGGCTAAACCCGCTTACCAATTATGCTATAACTTGAGGTAGGGGATTGTTTTGGACCCACCTTTCAGTTTATATGCCATTCCCCAAGATTTGCGACAACTTTTTTTTTCGCTAAAAAAACAGGTAAGGGGTTAACCCATGCTTTTTTTGAAAAATTTTTGTCAAAAAAAAATTGAAAAAATATGCTGGCGGTAATCTCTAGATGTCAATTTAAGCGAAATAAGTCAAAATACCAGGTTTGCTACCTTAAACAGGCCATAAATTGAAAACCAAAAATTTTACATTTGAAACCAAAGCTGGTGCTGTGGCTAAACCCGCTTACCAATTATGCTATAACTTGAGGTAGGGGATTGTTTTGGACCCACCTTTCAGTTTATATGCCATTCCCCAAGATTTGCGACAACTTTTTTTTTCGCTAAAAAAACAGGTAAGGGGTTAACCCATGCTTTTTTTGCAAAATTTTTGTCAAAAAAAAAATTGAAAAAATATGCTGGCGGTAATCTCTAGATGTCAATTTAAGCGAAATAAGTCAAAATACCAGGTTTGCTACCTTAAACAGGCCATAAATTGAAAACCAAAAATTTTACATTTGAAACCAAAGCTGGTGCTGTGGCTAAACCCGCTTACCAATTATGCTATAACTTGAGGTAGGGGATTGTTTTGGACCCACCTTTCAGTTTATATGCCATTCCCCAAGATTTGCGACAACTTTTTTTTTCGCTAAAAAAACAGGTAAGGGGTTAACCCATGCTTTTTTTGCAAAATTTTTGTCAAAAAAAAATTGAAAAAATATGCTGGCGGTAATCTCTAGATGTCAATTTAAGCGAAATAAGTCAAAATACCAGGTTTGCTACCTTAAACAGGCCATAAATTGAAAACCAAAAATTTTACATTTGAAACCAAAGCTGGTGCTGTGGCTAAACCCGCTTACCAATTATGCTATAACTTGAGGTAGGGGATTGTTTTGGACCCACCTTTCAGTTTATATGCCATTCCCCAAGATTTGCGACAACTTTTTTTTTCGCTAAAAAAACAGGTAAGGGGTTAACCCATGCTTTTTTTGCAAAATTTTTGTCAAAAAAAAAATTGAAAAAATATGCTGGCGGTAATCTCTAGATGTCAATTTAAGCGAAATAAGTCAAAATACCAGGTTTGCTACCTTAAACAGGCCATAAATTGAAAACCAAAAATTTTACATTTGAAACCAAAGCTGGTGCTGTGGCTAAACCCGCTTACCAATTATGCTATAACTTGAGGTAGGGGATTGTTTTGGACCCACCTTTCAGTTTATATGCCATTCCCCAAGATTTGCGACAACTTTTTTTTTCGCTAAAAAAACAGGTAAGGGGTTAACCCATGCTTTTTTTGAAAAATTTTTGTCAAAAAAAAATTGAAAAAATATGCTGGCGGTAATCTCTAGATGTCAATTTAAGCGAAATAAGTCAAAATACCAGGTTTGCTACCTTAAACAGGCCATAAATTGAAAACCAAAAATTTTACATTTGAAACCAAAGCTGGTGCTGTGGCTAAACCCGCTTACCAATTATGCTATAACTTGAGGTAGGGGATTGTTTTGGACCCACCTTTCAGTTTATATGCCATTCCCCAAGATTTGCGACAACTTTTTTTTTCGCTAAAAAAACAGGTAAGGGGTTAACCCATGCTTTTTTTGCAAAATTTTTGTCAAAAAAAAAATTGAAAAAATATGCTGGCGGTAATCTCTAGATGTCAATTTAAGCGAAATAAGTCAAAATACCAGGTTTGCTACCTTAAACAGGCCATAAATTGAAAACCAAAAATTTTACATTTGAAACCAAAGCTGGTGCTGTGGCTAAACCCGCTTACCAATTATGCTATAACTTGAGGTAGGGGATTGTTTTGGACCCACCTTTCAGTTTATATGCCATTCCCCAAGATTTGCGACAACTTTTTTTTTCGCTAAAAAAACAGGTAAGGGGTTAACCCATGCTTTTTTTGCAAAATTTTTGTCAAAAAAAAATTGAAAAAATATGCTGGCGGTAATCTCTAGATGTCAATTTAAGCGAAATAAGTCAAAATACCAGGTTTGCTACCTTAAACAGGCCATAAATTGAAAACCAAAAATTTTACATTTGAAACCAAAGCTGGTGCTGTGGCTAAACCCGCTTACCAATTATGCTATAACTTGAGGTAGGGGATTGTTTTGGACCCACCTTTCAGTTTATATGCCATTCCCCAAGATTTGCGACAACTTTTTTTTTCGCTAAAAAAACAGGTAAGGGGTTAACCCATGCTTTTTTTTGAAAAATTTTTGTCAAAAAAAAAATTGAAAAAATATGCTGGCGGTAATCTCTAGATGTCAATTTAAGCGAAATAAGTCAAAATACCAGGTTTGCTACCTTAAACAGGCCATAAATTGAAAACCAAAAATTTTACATTTGAAACCAAAGCTGGTGCTGTGGCTAAACCCGCTTACCAATTATGCTATAACTTGAGGTAGGGGATTGTTTTGGACCCACCTTTCAGTTTATATGCCATTCCCCAAGATTTGCGACAACTTTTTTTTTCGCTAAAAAAACAGGTAAGGGGTTAACCCATGCTTTTTTTGCAAAATTTTTGTCAAAAAAAAATTGAAAAAATATGCTGGCGGTAATCTCTAGATGTCAATTTAAGCGAAATAAGTCAAAATACCAGGTTTGCTACCTTAAACAGGCCATAAATTGAAAACCAAAAATTTTACATTTGAAACCAAAGCTGGTGCTGTGGCTAAACCCGCTTACCAATTATGCTATAACTTGAGGTAGGGGATTGTTTTGGACCCACCTTTCAGTTTATATGCCATTCCCCAAGATTTGCGACAACTTTTTTTTTCGCTAAAAAAACAGGTAAGGGGTTAACCCATGCTTTTTTTGCAAAATTTTTGTCAAAAAAAAATTGAAAAAATATGCTGGCGGTAATCTCTAGATGTCAATTTAAGCGAAATAAGTCAAAATACCAGGTTTGCTACCTTAAACAGGCCATAAATTGAAAACCAAAAATTTTACATTTGAAACCAAAGCTGGTGCTGTGGCTAAACCCGCTTACCAATTATGCTATAACTTGAGGTAGGGGATTGTTTTGGACCCACCTTTCAGTTTATATGCCATTCCCCAAGATTTGCGACAACTTTTTTTTTCGCTAAAAAAACAGGTAAGGGGTTAACCCATGCTTTTTTTGAAAAATTTTTGTCAAAAAAAAATTGAAAAAATATGCTGGCGGTAATCTCTAGATGTCAATTTAAGCGAAATAAGTCAAAATACCAGGTTTGCTACCTTAAACAGGCCATAAATTGAAAAACCAAAAATTTTACATTTGAAACCAAAGCTGGTGCTGTGGCTAAACCCGCTTACCAATTATGCTATAACTTGAGGTAGGGGATTGTTTTGGACCCACCTTTCAGTTTATATGCCATTCCCCAAGATTTGCGACAACTTTTTTTTTCGCTAAAAAAACAGGTAAGGGGTTAACCCATGCTTTTTTTGAAAAATTTTTGTCAAAAAAAAAATTGAAAAAATATGCTGGCGGTAATCTCTAGATGTCAATTTAAGCGAAATAAGTCAAAATACCAGGT
>CAVNZG010001456.1:0-64317 GCA_963693315.1 Diogma glabrata
CAGAGAAACTCTTATTTCAACGATACCCTTGCTTGCTTCAGTCAATGTTTAAAGAATATAAGGTTGAGAATATCTCTTAAGCAGGTTATCCCAGGGTTCTCAAAATTTGGGTTTTATTATTGTTTTTTGGTCTACAGTAATAAAATATGAAAAAAATTAGATTTCAGAGAAACTCTTATTTCAACGATACCCTTGCTTGCTTCAGTCAATGTTAAAGAATATAAGGGTTGAGAATATCTCTTAAGGCAGGTTATCCCAGGGTTCTCAAAATTTGGGTTTATTATTGTTTTTTGGTCTAACAGTAATAAAATATGAAAAAAAGTTAATTTCAGAGAAACTCTTATTTCAACGATACCCTTGCTTGCTTCAGTCAATGTTAAAGAATATAAGGTTGAGAATATCTCTTAAGCAGGTTATCCCAGGGGTCTCAAAATTTGGGTTTATTATTGTTTTTTGGTCTACAGTAATAAAATATGAAAAAAAGTTAATTTCAGAGAAACTCTTATTTCAACGATACCCTTGCTTGCTTCAGTCAATGTTAAAGAATATAAGGTTGAGAATATCTCTTAAGCAGGTTATCCCAGGGTTCTCAAAATTTGGGTTTATTATTGTTTTTTGGTCTACAGTAATAAAATATGAAAAAAATTAATTTCAGAGAAACTCTTATTTCAACGATACCCTTGCTTGCTTCAGTCAATGTTAAAGAATATAAGGTTGAGAATATCTCTTAAGCAGGTTATCCCAGGGTTCTCAAAATTTGGGTTTATTATTGTTTTTTGGTCTACAGTAATAAAATATGAAAAAAATTAATTTCAGAGAAACTCTTATAAGAAACTCTTATTTCAACGATACCCTTGCTTGCTTCAGTCAATGTTAAAGAATATAAGGTTGAGAATATCTCTTAAGCAGGTTATCCCAGGGTTCTCAAAATTTGGGTTTATTATTGTTTTTTGGTCTACAGTAATAAAATATGAAAAAAGTTAATTTCAGAGAAACTCTTATTTCAACGATACCCTTGCTTGCTTCAGTCAATGTTAAAGAATATAAGGTTGAGAATATCTCTTAAGCAGGTTATCCCAGGGTTCTCAAAATTTGGGTTTATTATTGTTTTTTGGTCTACAGTAATAAAATATGAAAAAAGTTAATTTCAGAGAAACTCTTATTTCAACGATACCCTTGCTTGCTTCAGTCAATGTTAAAGAATATAAGGTTGAGAATATCTCTTAAGCAGGTTATCCCAGGGTTCTCAAAATTTGGGTTTATTATTGTTTTTTGGTCTACAGTAATAAAATATGAAAAAAATTAATTCAGAGAAACTCTTATTTCAACGATACCCTTGCTTGCTTCAGTCAATGTTAAAGAATATAAGGTTGAGAATATCTCTTAAGCAGGTTATCCCAGGGTTCTCAAAATTTGGGTTTATTATTGTTTTTTGGTCTACAGTAATAAAATATGAAAAAAATTAATTTCAGAGAAACTCTTATTTCAACGATACCCTTGCTTGCTTCAGTCAATGTTAAAGAATATAAGGTTGAGAATATCTCTTAAGCAGGTTATCCCAGGGTTCTCAAAATTTGGGTTTATTATTGTTTTTTGGTCTACAGTAATAAAATATGAAAAAAGTTAATTTCAGAGAAACTCTTATTTCAACGATACCCTTGCTTGCTTCAGTCAATGTTAAAGAATATAAGGTTGAGAATATCTCTTAAGCAGGTTATCCCAGGGTTCTCAAAATTTGGGTTTATTATTGTTTTTTGGTCTACAGTAATAAAATATGAAAAAAATTAATTTCAGAGAAACTCTTATTTCAACGATACCCTTGCTTGCTTCAGTCAATGTTAAAGAATATAAGGTTGAGAATATCTCTTAAGCAGGTTATCCCAGGGTTCTCAAAATTTGGGTTTATTATTGTTTTTTGGTCTACAGTAATAAAATATGAAAAAAATTAATTTCAGAGAAACTCTTATTTCAACGATACCCTGCTTGCTTCAGTCAATGTTAAAGAATATAAGGTTGAGAATATCTCTTAAGCAGGTTATCCCAGGGTTCTCAAAATTTGGGTTTATTATTGTTTTTGGTCTACAGTAATAAAATGAAAAAAATTAATTTCAGAGAAACTCTTATTTCAACGATACCCTTGCTTGCTTCAGTCAATGTTAAAGAATATAAGGTTGAGAATATCTCTTAAGCAGGTTATCCCAGGGTTCTCAAAATTTGGGTTTATAATTGTTTTTTGGTCTACAGTAATAAAATATGAAAAAAATTAATTTCAGGAGAAACTCTTATTTCAACGATACCCTTGCTTGCTTCAGTCAATGTTAAAGAATATAAGGTTGAGAATATCTCTTAAGCAGGTTATCCCAGGGTTCTCAAAATTTGGGTTTATTATTGTTTTTTGGTCTACAGTAATAAAATATGAAAAAAATTAATTTCAGAGAAACTCTTATTTCAACGATACCCTTGCTTGCTTCAGTCAATGTTAAAGAATATAAGGTTGAGAATATCTCTTAAGCAGGTTATCCCAGGGTTCTCAAAATTTGGGTTTATTATTGTTTTTTGGTCTACAGTAATAAAATATGAAAAAAATTAATTTCAAAGAAACTCTTATTTCAACGATACCCTTGCTTGCTTCAGTCAATGTTAAAGAATATAAGGTTGAGAATATCTCTTAAGCAGGTTATCCCAGGGTTCTCAAAATTTGGGTTTATTATTGTTTTTTGGTCTACAGTAATAAAATATGAAAAAAGTTAATTTCAGAGAAACTCTTATTTCAACGATACCCTTGCTTGCTTCAGTCAATGTTAAAGAATATAAGGTTGAGAATATCTCTTAAGCAGGTTATCCCAGGGTTCTCAAAATTTGGGTTTATTATTGTTTTTTGGTCTACAGTAATAAAATATGAAAAAAGTTAATTTCAGAGAAACTCTTATTTCAACGATACCCTTGCTTGCTTCAGTCAATGTTAAAGAATATAAGGTTGAGAATATCTCTTAAGCAGGTTATCCCAGGGTTCTCAAAATTTGGGTTTATTATTGTTTTTTGGTCTACAGTAATAAAATATGAAAAAAGTTAATTTCAGAGAAACTCTTATTTCAACGATACCCTTGCTTGCTTCAGTCAATGTTAAAGAATATAAGGTTGAGAATATCTCTTAAGCAGGTTATCCCAGGGTTCTCAAAATTTGGGTTTATTATTGTTTTTTGGTCTACAGTAATAAAATATGAAAAAAATTAATTTCAGAGAAACTCTTATTCAACGATACCCTTGCTTGCTTCAGTCAATGTTAAAGAATATAAGGTTGAGAATATCTCTTAAGCAGGTTATCCCAGGGTTCTCAAAATTTGGGTTTATTATTGTTTTTTGGTCTACAGTAATAAAATATGAAAAAAATTAATTTCAAAGAAACTCTTATTTCAACGATACCCTTGCTTGCTTCAGTCAATGTTAAAGAATATAAGGTTGAGAATATCTCTTAAGCAGGTTATCCCAGGGTTCTCAAAATTTGGGTTTATTATTGTTTTTTGGTCTACAGTAATAAAATATGAAAAAAGTTAATTTCAGAGAAACTCTTATTTCAACGATACCCTTGCTTGCTTCAGTCAATGTTAAAGAATATAAGGTTGAGAATATCTCTTAAGCAGGTTATCCCAGGGTTCTCAAAATTTGGGTTTATTATTGTTTTTTGGTCTACAGTAATAAAATATGAAAAAAATTAATTTCAGAGAAACTCTTATTTCAACGATACCCTTGCTTGCTTCAGTCAATGTTAAAGAATATAAGGTTGAGAATATCTCTTAAGCAGGTTATCCCAGGGTTCTCAAAATTTGGGTTTATTATTGTTTTTTGGTCTACAGTAATAAAATATGAAAAAAGTTAATTTCAGAGAAACTCTTATTTCAACGATACCCTTGCTTGCTTCAGTCAATGTTAAAGAATATAAGGTTGAGAATATCTCTTAAGCAGGTTATCCCAGGGTTCTCAAAATTTGGGTTTATTATTGTTTTTTGGTCTACAGTAATAAAATATGAAAAAAATTAATTTCAGAGAAACTCTTATTTCAACGATACCCTGCTTGCTTCAGTCAATGTTAAAGAATATAAGGTTGAGAATATCTCTTAAGCAGGTTATCCCAGGGTTCTCAAAATTTGGGTTTATTATTGTTTTTTGGTCTACAGTAATAAAATATGAAAAAAATTAATTTCAAAGAAACTCTTATTTCAACGATACCCTTGCTTGCTTCAGTCAATGTTAAAGAATATAAGGTTGAGAATATCTCTTAAGCAGGTTATCCCAGGGTTCTCAAAATTTGGGTTTATTATTGTTTTTTGGTCTACAGTAATAAAATATGAAAAAAGTTAATTTCAGAGAAACTCTTATTTCAACGATACCCTTGCTTGCTTCAGTCAATGTTAAAGAATATAAGGTTGAGAATATCTCTTAAGCAGGTTATCCCAGGGTTCTCAAAATTTGGGTTTATTATTGTTTTTTGGTCTACAGTAATAAAATATGAAAAAAGTTAATTTCAGAGAAACTCTTATTTCAACGATACCCTTGCTTGCTTCAGTCAATGTTAAAGAATATAAGGTTGAGAATATCTCTTAAGCAGGTTATCTCAGAGTTCTCAAAATTTGGGTTTATTATTGTTTTTTGGTCTACAGTAATAAAATATGAAAAAAATTAATTTCAGAGAAACTCTTATTTCAACGATACCCTGCTTGCTTCAGTCAATGTTAAAGAATATAAGGTTGAGAATATCTCTTAAGCAGGTTATCCCAGGGTTCTCAAAATTTGGGTTTATTATTGTTTTTTGGTCTACAGTAATAAAATATGAAAAAAATTAATTTCAAAGAAACTCTTATTTCAACGATACCCTTGCTTGCTTCAGTCAATGTTAAAGAATATAAGGTTGAGAATATCTCTTAAGCAGGTTATCCCAGGGTTCTCAAAATTTGGGTTTATAATTGTTTTTTGGTCTACAGTAATAAAATATGAAAAAATTAACTTCGGAGAAACTCTTATTTCAACGATACCCTTGCTTGCTTCAGTCAATGTTAAAGAATATAAGGTTGAGAATATCTCTTAAGCAGGTTATCCCAGGGTTCTCAAAATTTGGGTTTATTATTGTTTTTTGGTCTACAGTAATAAAATATGAAAAAAATTAATTTCAGAGAAACTCTTATTTCAACGATACCCTTGCTTGCTTCAGTCAATATTAAAGAATATAAGGTTGAGAATATCTCTTAAGCAGGTTATCCCAGGGTTCTCAAAATTTGGGTTTATTAATGTTTTTTGGTCTACAGTAATAAAATATGAAAAAAATTAATTTCAAAGAAACTCTTATTTCAACGATACCCTTGCTTGCTTCAGTCAATGTTAAAGAATATAAGGTTGAGAATATCTCTTAAGCAGGTTATCCCAGGGTTCTCAAAATTTGGGTTTATTATTGTTTTTTGGTCTACAGTAATAAAATATGAAAAAAGTTAATTTCAGAGAAACTCTTATTTCAACGATACCCTTGCTTGCTTCAGTCAATGTTAAAGAATATAAGGTTGAGAATATCTCTTAAGCAGGTTATCCCAGGGTTCTCAAAATTTGGGTTTATTATTGTTTTTTGGTCTACAGTAATAAAATATTAAAAAAATTAATTTCAGAGAAACTCTTATTTCAACGATACCCTGCTTGCTTCAGTCAATGTTAAAGAATATAAGGTTGAGAATATCTCTTAAGCAGGTTATCCCAGGGTTCTCAAAATTTGGGTTTATTATTGTTTTTTGGTCTACAGTAATAAAATATGAAAAAAATTAATTTCAGAGAAACTCTTATTTCAACGATACCCTTGCTTGCTTCAGTCAATGTTAAAGAATATAAGGTTGAGAATATCTCTTAAGCAGGTTATCCCAGGGTTCTCAAAATTTGGGTTTATTATTGTTTTTTGGTCTACAGTAATAAAATATGAAAAAAATTAATTTCAGAGAAACTCTTATTTCAACGATACCCTTGCTTGCTTCAGTCAATGTTAAAGAATATAAGGTTGAGCATATCTCTTAAGCAGGTTATCCCAGGGTTCTCAAAATTTGGGTTTATTATTGTTTTTTGGTCTACAGTAATAAAATATGAAAAAAATTAATTTCAGAGAAACTCTTATTTCAACGATACCCTTGCTTGCTTCAGTCAATGTTAAAGAATATAAGGTTGAGAATATCTCTTAAGCAGGTTATCCCAGGGTTCTCAAAATTTGGGTTTATTATTGTTTTTTGGTCTACAGTAATAAAATATGAAAAAAATTAATTTCAGAGAAACTCTTATTTCAACGATACCCTTGCTTGCTTCAGTCAATGTTAAAGAATATAAGGTTGAGAATATCTCTTAAGCAGGTTATCCCAGGGTTCTCAAAATTTGGGTTTATTATTGTTTTTTGGTCTACAGTAATAAAATATGAAAAAAGTTAATTTCAGAGAAACTCTAATTTCAACGATACCCTTGCTTGCTTCAGTCAATGTTAAAGAATATAAGGTTGAGAATATCTCTTAAGCAGGTTATCCCAGGGTTCTCAAAATTTGGGTTTATTATTGTTTTTTGGTTTACAGTAATAAAATATGAAAAAAGTTAATTTCAGAGAAACTCTTATTTCAACGATACCCTTGCTTGCTTCAGTCAATGTTAAAGAATATAAGGTTGAGAATATCTCTTAAGCAGGTTATCCCAGGGTTCTCAAAATTTGGGTTTATTATTGTTTTTTGGTCTACAGTAATAAAATATGAAAAAAATTAATTTCAGAGAAACTCTTATTTCAACGATACCCTTGCTTGCTTCAGTCAATGTTAAAGAATATAAGGTTGAGAATATCTCTTAAGCAGGTTATCCCAGGGTTCTCAAAATTTGGGTTTATTATTGTTTTTTGGTCTACAGTAATAAAATATGAAAAAAGTTAATTCAGAGAAACTCTTATTTCAACGATACCCTTGCTTGCTTCAGTCAATGTTAAAGAATATAAGGTTGAGAATATCTCTTAAGCAGGTTATCCCAGGGTTCTCAAAATTTGGGTTTATTATTGTTTTTTGGTCTACAGTAATAAAATATTAAAAAAATTAATTTCAGAGAAACTCTTATTTCAACGATACCCTGCTTGCTTCAGTCAATGTTAAAGAATATAAGGTTGAGAATATCTCTTAAGCAGGTTATCCCAGGGTTCTCAAAATTTGGGTTTATTATTGTTTTTTGGTCTACAGTAATAAAATATGAAAAAAATTAATTTCAGAGAAACTCTTATTTCAACGATACCCTGCTTGCTTCAGTCAATGTTAAAGAATATAAGGTTGAGAATATCTCTTAAGCAGCTTATCCCAGGGTTCTCAAAATTTGGGTTTATTATTGTTTTTTGGTCTACAGTAATAAAATATGAAAAAAATTAATTTCAAAGAAACTCTTATTTCAACGATACCCTTGCTTGCTTCAGTCAATGTTAAAGAATATAAGGTTGAGAATATCTCTTAAGCAGGTTATCCCAGGGTTCTCAAAATTTGGGTTTATTATTGTTTTTTGGTCTACAGTAATAAAATATGAAAAAAGTTAATTTCAGAGAAACTCTTATTTCAACGATACCCTTGCTTGCTTCAGTCAATGTTAAAGAATATAAGGTTGAGAATATCTCTTAAGCAGGTTATCCCAGGGTTCTCAAAATTTGGGTTTATTATTGTTTTTTGGTCTACAGTAATAAAATATGAAAAAAATAATTTCAGAGAAACTCTTATTTCAACGATACCCTGCTTGCTTCAGTCAATGTTAAAGAATATAAGGTTGAGAATATCTCTTAAGCAGGTTATCCCAGGGTTTTCAAAATTTGGGTTTATTATTGTTTTTTGGTCTACAGTAATAAAATATGAAAAAAGTTAATTTCAGAGAAACTCTTATTTCAACGATACCCTTGCTTGCTTCAGTCAATGTTAAAGAATATAAGGTTGAGAATATCTCTTAAGCAGGTTATCCCAGGGTTCTCAAAATTTGGGTTTATTATTGTTTTTTGGTCTACAGTAATAAAATATGAAAAAAATTAATTTCAGAGAAACTCTTATTTCAACGATACCCTGCTTGCTTCAGTCAATGTTAAAGAATATAAGGTTGAGAATATCTCTTAAGCAGGTTATCCCAGGGTTCTCAAAATTTGGGTTTATTATTGTTTTTTGGTCTACAGTAATAAAATATGAAAAAAGTTAATTTCAGAGAAACTCTTATTTCAACGATACCCTTGCTTGCTTCAGTCAATGTTAAAGAATATAAGGTTGAGAATATCTCTTAAGCAGGTTATCCCAGGGTTCTCAAAATTTGGGTTTATTATTGTTTTTTGGTCTACAGTAATAAAATATGAAAAAAATTAATTTCAGAGAAACTCTTATTTCAACGATACCCTTGCTTGCTTCAGTCAATGTTAAAGAATATAAGGTTGAGAATATCTCTTAAGCAGGTTATCCCAGGGTTCTCAAAATTTGGGTTTATTATTGTTTTTTGGTCTACAGTAATAAAATATGAAAAAAGTTAATTTCAGAGAAACTCTTATTTCAACGATACCCTTGCTTGCTTCAGTCAATGTTAAAGAATATAAGGTTGAGAATATCTCTTAAGCAGGTTATCCCAGGGTTCAATTGGTTGGGAAAGGTTGAGAATATCTCTTAAGCAGGTTATCCCAGGGTTCTCAAAATTTGGGTTTATTATTGTTTTTTGGTCTACAGTAATAAAATATGAAAAAAGTTAATTTCAGAGAAACTCTTATTTCAACGATACCCTTGCTTGCTTCAGTCAATGTTAAAGAATATAAGGTTGAGAATATCTCTTAAGCAGGTTATCCCAGGGTTCTCAAAATTTGGGTTTATTATTGTTTTTTGGTCTACAGTAATAAAATATGAAAAAAATTAATTTCAGAGAAACTCTTATTTCAACGATACCCTTGCTTGCTTCAGTCAATGTTAAAGAATATAAGGTTGAGAATATCTCTTAAGCAGGTTATCCCAGGGTTCTCAAAATTTGGGTTTATTATTGTTTTTTGGTCTACAGTAATAAAATATGAAAAAAATTAATTTCAGAGAAACTCTTATTTCAACGATACCCTGCTTGCTTCAGTCAATGTTAAAGAATATAAGGTTGAGAATATCTCTTAAGCAGGTTATCCCAGGGTTCTCAAAATTTGGGTTTATTATTGTTTTTTGGTCTACAGTAATAAAATATGAAAAAAATTAATTTCAAAGAAACTCTTATTTCAACGATACCCTTGCTTGCTTCAGTCAATGTTAAAGAATATAAGGTTGAGAATATCTCTTAAGCAGGTTATCCCAGGGTTCTCAAAATTTGGGTTTATAATTGTTTTTTGGTCTACAGTAATAAAATATGAAAAAAATTAATTTCGGAGAAACTCTTATTTCAACGATACCCTTGCTTGCTTCAGTCAATGTTAAAGAATATAAGGTTGAGAATATCTCTTAAGCAGGTTATCCCAGGGTTCTCAAAATTTGGGTTTATTATTGTTTTTTGGTCTACAGTAATAAAATATGAAAAAAATTAATTTCAGAGAAACTCTTATTTCAACGATACCCTTGCTTGCTTCAGTCAATGTTAAAGAATATAAGGTTGAGAATATCTCTTAAGCAGGTTATCCCAGGGTTCTCAAAATTTGGGTTTATTATTGATTTTGCGTCTACAGTAATAAAGTATGAAAAAAATTAATTTCAAAGAAACTCTTATTTCAACGATACCCTTGCTTGCTTCAGTCAATGTTAAAGAATATAAGGTTGAGAATATCTCTTAAGCAGGTTATCCCAGGGTTCTCAAAATTTGGGTTTATTATTGTTTTTTGGTCTACAGTAATAAAATATGAAAAAAGTTAATTTCAGAGAAACTCTTATTTCAACGATACCCTTGCTTGCTTCAGTCAATGTTAAAGAATATAAGGTTGAGAATATCTCTTAAGCAGGTTATCCCAGGGTTCTCAAAATTTGGGTTTATTATTGTTTTTTGGTCTACAGTAATAAAATATGAAAAAAGTTAATTTCAGAGAAACTCTTATTTCAACGATACCCTTGCTTGCTTCAGTCAATGTTAAAGAATATAAGGTTGAGAATATCTCTTAAGCAGGTTATCCCAGGGTTCTCAAAATTTGGGTTTATTATTGTTTTTTGGTCTACAGTAATAAAATATGAAAAAAATTAATTTCAGAGAAACTCTTATTTCAACGATACCCTGCTTGCTTCAGTCAATGTTAAAGAATATAAGGTTGAGAATATCTCTTAAGCAGGTTATCCCAGGGTTCTCAAAATTTGGGTTTATTATTGTTTTTTGGTCTACAGTTATAAAATATGAAAAAAATTAATTTCAAAGAAACTCTTATTTCAACGATACCCTTGCTTGCTTCAGTCAATGTTAAAGAATATAAGGTTGAGAATATCTCTTAAGCAGGTTATCCCAGGGTTCTCAAAATTTGGGTTTATTATTGTTTTTTGGTCTACAGTAATAAAATATGAAAAAAGTTAATTTCAGAGAAACTCTTATTTCAACGATACCCTTGCTTGCTTCAGTCAATGTTAAAGAATATAAGGTTGAGAATATCTCTTAAGCAGGTTATCCCAGGGTTCTCAAAATTTGGGTTTATTATTGATTTTTGGTCTACAGTAATAAAATATGAAAAAAATTAATTTCAGAGAAACTCTTATTTCAACGATACCCTTGCTTGCTTCAGTCAATGTTAAAGAATATAAGGTTGAGAATATCTCTTAAGCAGGTTATCCCAGGGTTCTCAAAATTTGGGTTTATAATTGTTTTTTGGTCTACAGTAATAAAATATGAAAAAAATTAATTTCGGAGAAACTCTTATTTCAACGATACCCTTGCTTGCTTCAGTCAATGTTAAAGAATATAAGGTTGAGAATATCTCTTAAGCAGGTTATCCCAGGGTTCTCAAAATTTGGGTTTATTATTGTTTTTTGGTCTACAGTAATAAAATATGAAAAAAATTAATTTCAGAGAAACTCTTATTTCAACGATACCCTTGCTTGCTTCAGTCAATGTTAAAGAATATAAGGTTGAGAATATCTCTTAAGCAGGTTATCCCAGGGTTCTCAAAATTTGGGTTTATTAATGTTTTTTGGTCTACAGTAATAAAATATGAAAAAAATTAATTTCAAAGAAACTCTTATTTCAACGATACCCTTGCTTGCTTCAGTCAATGTTAAAGAATATAAGGTTGAGAATATCTCTTAAGCAGGTTATCCCAGGGTTCTCAAAATTTGGGTTTATTATTGTTTTTTGGTCTACAGTAATAAAATATGAAAAAAATTAATTTCAGAGAAACTCTTATTTCAACGATACCCTTGCTTGCTTCAGTCAATGTTAAAGAATATAAGGTTGAGAATATCTCTTAAGCAGGTTATCCCAGGGTTCTCAAAATTTGGGTTTATTATTGTTTTTTGGTCTACAGTAATAAAATATGAAAAAAATTAATTTCAGAGAAACTCTTATTTCAACGATACCCTTGCTTGCTTCAGTCAATGTTAAAGAATATAAGGTTGAGAATATCTCTTAAGCAGGTTATCCCAGGGTTCTCAAAATTTGGGTTTATTATTGTTTTTTGGTCTACAGTAATAAAATATGAAAAAAATTAATTTCAGAGAAACTCTTATTTCAACGATACCCTTGCCTGCTTCAGTCAATGTTAAAGAATATAAGGTTGAGAATATCTCTTAAGCAGGTTATCCCAGGGTTCTCAAAATTTGGGTTTATTATTGTTTTTTGGTCTACAGTAATAAAATATGAAAAAAATTAATTTCAGAGAAACTCTTATTTCAACGATACCCTTGCTTGCTTCAGTCAATGTTAAAGAATATAAGGTTGAGAATATCTCTTAAGCAGGTTATCCCAGGGTTCTCAAAATTTGGGTTTATTATTGTTTTTTGGTCTACAGTAATAAAATATGAAAAAAATTAATTTCAGAGAAACTCTTATTTCAACGATACCCTTGCTTGCTTCAGTCAATGTTAAAGAATTTAAGGTTGAGAATATCTCTTAAGCAGGTTATCCCAGGGTTCTCAAAATTTGGGTTTATTATTGTTTTTTTGGTCTACAGTAATAAAATATGAAAAAAGTTAATTTCAGAGAAACTCTTATTTCAACGATACCCTTGCTTGCTTCAGTCAATGTTAAAGAATATAAGGTTGAGAATATCTCTTAAGCAGGTTATCCCAGGGTTCTCAAAATTTGGGTTTATTATTGTTTTTTGGTCTACAGTAATAAAATATGAAAAAAATTAATTTCAGAGAAACTCTTATTTCAACGATACCCTTGCTTGCTTCAGTCAATGTTAAAGAATATAAGGTTGAGAATATCTCTTAAGCAGGTTATCCCAGGGTTCTCAAAATTTGGGTTTAACATTGTTTTTTGGTCTACAGTAATAAAATATGAAAAAAATTAATTTCAGAGAAACTCTTATTTCAACGATACCCTTGCTTGCTTCAGTCAATGTTAAAGAATATAAGGTTGAGAATATCTCTTAAGCAGGTTATCCCAGGGTTCTCAAAATTTGGGTTTATTATTGTTTTTTGGTCTACAGTAATAAAATATGAAAAAAATTAATTTCAGAGAAACTCTTATTTCAACGATACCCTTGCTTGCTTCAGTCAATGTTAAAGAATATAAGGTTGAGAATATCTCTTAAGCAGGTTATCCCAGGGTTCTCAAAATTTGGGTTTATTATTGTTTTTTGGTCTACAGTAATAAAATATGAAAAAAGTTAATTTCAGAGAAACTCTTATTTCAACGATACCCTTGCTTGCTTCAGTCAATGTTAAAGAATATAAGGTTGAGAATATCTCTTAAGCAGGTTATCCCAGGGTTCTCAAAATTTGGGTTTATTATTGTTTTTTGGTCTACAATAATAAAATATGAAAAAAATTAATTTCAGAGAAACTCTTATTTCAACGATACCCTTGCTTGCTTCAGTCAATGTTAAAGAATATAAGGTTGAGAATATCTCTTAAGCAGGTTATCCCAGGGTTCTCAAAATTTGGGTTTATTAATGTTTTTTGGTCTACAGTAATAAAATATGAAAAAAATTAATTTCAAAGAAACTCTTATTTCAACGATACCCTTGCTTGCTTCAGTCAATGTTAAAGAATATAAGGTTGAGAATATCTCTTAAGCAGGTTATCCCAGGGTTCTCAAAATTTGGGTTTATTATTGTTTTTTGGTCTACAGTAATAAAATATGAAAAAAGTTAATTTCAGAGAAACTCTTATTTCAACGATACCCTTGCTTGCTTCAGTCAATGTTAAAGAATATAAGGTTGAGAATATCTCTTAAGCAGGTTATCCCAGGGTTCTCAAAATTTGGGTTTATTATTGTTTTTTGGTCTACAGTAATAAAATATGAAAAAAATTAATTTCAGAGAAACTCTTATTTCAACGATACCCTTGCTTGCTTCAGTCAATGTTAAAGAATATAAGGTTGAGAATATCTCTTAAGCAGGTTATCCCAGGGTTCTCAAAATTTGGGTTTATTATTGTTTTTTGGTCTACAGTAATAAAATATGAAAAAAATTAATTTCAGAGAAACTCTTATTTCAACGATACCCTTGCTTGCTTCAGTCAATGTTAAAGAATATAAGGTTGAGAATATCTCTTAAGCAGGTTATCCCAGGGTTCTCAAAATTTGGGTTTATTATTGTTTTTTGGTCTACAGTAATAAAATATGAAAAAAATTAATTTCAGAGAAACTCTTATTTCAACGATACCCTTGCTTGCTTCAGTCAATGTTAAAGAATATAAGGTTGAGAATATCTCTTAAGCAGGTTATCCAGGGTTCTCAAATTTTGGGTTTATTATTGTTTTTTGGTCTACAGTAATAAAATATGAAAAAAATTAATTTCAGAGAAACTCTTATTTCAACGATACCCTTGCTTGCTTCAGTCAATGTTAAAGAATATAAGGTTGAGAATATCTCTTAAGCAGGTTATCCCAGGGTTCTCAAAATTTGGGTTTATTATTGTTTTTTGGTCTACAGTAATAAAATATGAAAAAAATTAATTTCAGAGAAACTCTTATTTCAACGATACCCTGCTTGCTTCAGTCAATGTTAAAGAATATAAGGTTGAGAATATCTCTTAAGCAGGTTATCCCAGGGTTCTCAAAATTTGGGTTTATTATTGTTTTTTGGTCTACAGTAATAAAATATGAAAAAAATTAATTTCAGAGAAACTCTTATTTCAACGATACCCTTGCTTGCTTCAGTCAATGTTAAAGAATATAAGGTTGAGAATATCTCTTAAGCAGGTTATCCCAGGGTTCTCAAAATTTGGGTTTATTATTGTTTTTTGGTCTACAGTAATAAAATATGAAAAAAATTAATTTCAGAGAAACTCTTATTTCAACGATACCCTTGCTTGCTTCAGTCAATGTTAAAGAATATAAGGTTGAGAATATCTCTTAAGCAGGTTATCCCAGGGTTCTCAAAATTTGGGTTTATTATTGTTTTTTGGTCTACAGTAATAAAATATGAAAAAAATTAATTTCAGAGAAACTCTTATTTCAACGATACCCTTGCTTGCTTCAGTCAATGTTAAAGAATATAAGGTTGAGAATATCTCTTAAGCAGGTTATCCCAGGGTTCTCAAAATTTGGGTTTATTATTGTTTTTTGGTCTACAGTATTAAAATATGAAAAAAGTTAATTTCAGAGAAACTCTTATTTCAACGATACCCTTGCTTGCTTCAGTCAATGTTAAAGAATATAAGGTTGAGAATATCTCTTAAGCAGGTTATCCCAGGGTTCTCAAAATTTGGGTTTATTATTGTTTTTTGGTCTACAGTAATAAAATATGAAAAAAATTAATTTCAGAGAAACTCTTATTTCAACGATACCCTGCTTGCTTCAGTCAATGTTAAAGAATATAAGGTTGAGAATATCTCTTAAGCAGGTTATCCCAGGGTTCTCAAAATTTGGGTTTATTATTGTTTTTTGGTCTACAGTAATAAAATATGAAAAAAATTAATTTCAGAGAAACTCTTATTTCAACGATACCCTTGCTTGCTTCAGTCAATGTTAAAGAATATAAGGTTGAGAATATCTCTTAAGCAGGTTATCCCAGGGTTCTCAAAATTTGGGTTTATTATTGTTTTTTGGTCTACAGTAATAAAATATGAAAAAAATTAATTTCAGAGAAACTCTTATTTCAACGATACCCTTGCTTGCTTCAGTCAATGTTAAAGAATATAAGGTTGAGAATATCTCTTAAGCAGGTTATCCCAGGGTTCTCAAAATTTGGGTTTATTATTGTTTTTTGGTCTACAGTAATAAAATATGAAAAAAGTTAATTTCAGAGAAACTCTTATTTCAACGATACCCTTGCTTGCTTCAGTCAATGTTAAAGAATATAAGGTTGAGAATATCTCTTAAGCAGGTTATCCCAGGGTTCTCAAAATTTGGGTTTATTATTGTTTTTTGGTCTACAGTAATAAAATATGAAAAAATTTAATTTCAGAGAAACTCTTATTTCAACGATACCCTTGCTTGCTTCAGTCAATGTTAAAGAATATAAGGTTGAGAATATCTCTTAAGCAGGTTATCCCAGGGTTCTCAAAATTTGGGTTTATTATTGTTTTTTGGTCTACAGTAATAAAATATGAAAAAAATTAATTTCAGAGAAACTCTTATTTCAACGATACCCTTGCTTGCTTCAGTCAATGTTAAAGAATATAAGGTTGAGAATATCTCTTAAGCAGGTTATCCCAGGGTTCTCAAAATTTGGGTTTATTATTGTTTTTTGGTCTACAGTAATAAAATATGAAAAAAATTAATTTCAGAGAAACTCTTATTTCAACGATACCCTGCTTGCTTCAGTCAATGTTAAAGAATATAAGGTTGAGAATATCTCTTAAGCAGGTTATCCCAGGGTTCTCAAAATTTGGGTTTATTATTGTTTTTTGGTCTACAGTAATAAAATATGAAAAAAGTTAATTTCAGAGAAACTCTTATTTCAACGATACCCTTGCTTGCTTCAGTCAATGTTAAAGAATATAAGGTTGAGAATATCTCTTAAGCAGGTTATCCCAGGGTTCTCAAAATTTGGGTTTATTATTGTTTTTTGGTCTACAGTAATAAAATATGAAAAAAATTAATTTCAGAGAAACTCATATTTCAACGATACCCTGCTTGCTTCAGTCAATGTTAAAGAATATAAGGTTGAGAATATCTCTTAAGCAGGTTATCCCAGGGTTCTCAAAATTTGGGTTTATTATTGTTTTTTGGTCTACAGTAATAAAATATGAAAAAAGTTAATTTCAGAGAAACTCTTATTTCAACGATACCCTTGCTTGCTTCAGTCAATGTTAAAGAATATAAGGTTGAGAATATCTCTTAAGCAGGTTATCCCAGGGTTCTCAAAATTTGGGTTTATTATTGTTTTTTGGTCTACAGTAATAAAATATGAAAAAAATTAATTTCAGAGAAACTCTTATTTCAACGATACCCTTGCTTGCTTCAGTCAATGTTAAAGAATATAAGGTTGAGAATATCTCTTAAGCAGGTTATCCCAGGGTTCTCAAAATTTGGGTTTATTATTGTTTTTTGGTCTACAGTAATAAAATATGAAAAAAATTAATTTCAGAGAAACTCTTATTTCAACGATACCCTGCTTGCTTCAGTCAATGTTAAAGAATATAAGGTTGAGAATATCTCTTAAGCAGGTTATCCCAGGGTTCTCAAAATTTGGGTTTATTATTGTTTTTTGGTCTACAGTAATAAAATATGAAAAAAATTAATTTCAGAGAAACTCTTATTTCAACGATACCCTTGCTTGCTTCAGTCAATGTTAAAGAATATAAGGTTGAGAATATCTCTTAAGCAGGTTATCCCAGGGTTCTCAAAATTTGGGTTTATTATTGTTTTTTGGTCTACAGTAATAAAATATGAAAAAAATTAATTTCAGAGAAACTCTTATTTCAACGATACCCTGCTTGCTTCAGTCAATGTTAAAGAATATAAGGTTGAGAATATCTCTTAAGCAGGTTATCCCAGGGTTCTCAAAATTTGGGTTTATTATTGTTTTTTGGTCTACAGTAATAAAATATGAAAAAAATTAATTTCAAAGAAACTCTTATTTCAACGATACCCTTGCTTGCTTCAGTCAATGTTAAAGAATATAAGGTTGAGAATATCTCTTAAGCAGGTTATCCCAGGGTTCTCAAAATTTGGGTTTATTATTGTTTTTTGGTCTACAGTAATAAAATATGAAAAAAATTAATTTCAGAGAAACTCTTATTTCAACGATACCCTTGCTTGCTTCAGTCAATGTTAAAGAATATAAGGTTGAGAATATCTCTTAAGCAGGTTATCCCAGGGTTATCAAAATTTGGGTTTATTATTGTTTTTTGGTCTACAGTAATAAAATATGAAAAAAGTTAATTTCAGAGAAACTCTTATTTCAACAGTAGTGTTATGGGGGTTTCGCACATAGACTAAAAAATATGGGACTTCATTGAAATTAATTCAAATTGCATTGAGAGAATGAGGTTGAAAGAAAGAAAAAAGAGAAAGTGATTTAAATCTTTTTGTTTTGTTGTTGTATTTTGGAACATTTTTTACATGAATGAAAAAACAAAACAAAACCCACTATCGTAAATTTTCAGGTAATTATCCCACTATCGTAAATTTTCAAGTTTAAATCATTTTTTTTTGTTGATAAGCTACAACAACAATTGCATTGAAATTGTTGTTGTTTCTTATAAGAAAAAATTCATTTCGATACCACTATCTTTCATGAGTTGAGTTGACTGAATCAAGCGAGAAAAACAGCAACAATTGCATTCAACTTTTCAGTTGTAACAGTTGCTTCAGTTAAATATGTGTTTTGTGTTTTTTAATTCTTTTTTGCAACGGTATTATATTACAAAAATATGGGACTTTCTCACATGATGTGTTAATTGATGTGGGAGGTTTAATAAGAAAAAATATACGAGTATGTTACATGAATGAAAAAATTTTCAGGTAATTATCCCACTATCGTAAATTTTCAAGTTTAAATCATTTTTTTTTGTTGATAAGCTACAACAACAATTTCGGTTTTTTTTTGCGTTAAATGATTAAGTAAGATTTCGATTTTTTTTTTCATTGGGGCACATGTGTTGTTCTAGTTTTTTTGTTGTTATATAAGATTTTGTTGAAAAAACTAAAAAATTATAAATAGATGTTCGAAATGTGAAAAACTTGCTATAATTTTTGAAAAAACTTATTTAAATAAAAAATGAAATCTGTTTTTTATTTTTTGTTATAGTTTTGTAAAAACTTTAAACAAAATTTTTATTTTATTAATTAATTTTTTTAAAATTTGTTTAAATACATTAATTTTTTATTAAAACAGCTGACCATCCAGCTCGAATTGAGTTTCGTCTTCAACCAATAACGCCATTGGTTTCACACAAAACTCATATAATGGTGCGTTCAATTTGGAAGCATCTCTACCGATGAATTTGATCAGCATATTTGTGATGTTGGCTTCTTGGCCAACAAATAATTTTGTTAGCCTTGGTGGCATGTATGTATAAATTCCCGGTATCTTTGATGACCAGCACAACCCGGTCCCCAAATTTTGTCTTTACCAACTTGTAGCTGGTCACCTCGTGTTCAATGTTTAGCCCCAATTCTTCCGGCTTTAGTATTTGGCTTTGTACAGTCCGTGCTGCACTGTTCAACGATTCAATGAAAGAAGAAGCCTGGAAAATTAAAAACAATTAAAAATAAATTAATTAATATAGTTTGAGAGGGGTTACTTGCCATTTCGATTTTTTTGTTTTTTGTTTTGGTTTTAAATTCACAAGTGATGTGTTGTCCGCCTTAGTTTTCTGATTATGATTTGAGATTGATTTTATGCAATTGTATTTATACCATTTTTCTTTAGATTATTTTGCATGTTTTTCTGTTCTTTATTTCTGTATTCACCTGCATGGGATGGGGTAATTGAACACATGGGAAAATTTTAATTTCAATAAATCGAAAATGTTTTCAGTTATTGAATTCATTCCGACGATTTTACTTTTCTTTTTTTCACATTTTCTTGCATCGGGTTTTTTTGTTTTAAAGTTTTTATTTGCATTATAAATTTAGTTTAAATTTGAACTAGCTAAGTGATAGATGCAAATAAAAATACGTGAAAAAAATGAATAATTATTTATCATTAGATGTGTCTAATATTACTATAAAAGAATTGGTGGGATGCTGTAAAATTACGTGTAATAGGGATGTCAAAGAATCCTTATTGCAATGTATAGCAAGAAAACTCTCAAGCGACAACTTCACGTTAAACGATGAAGAAGTAGCAAATGACATTCAGCAAATTTGTCATCAGCTTTATGATACTGATGTGATCAAGCTAACGGGTTGGCTGAACAACAGAGCTAGCTCTAATAATAATAATAATAATAATAGTGCTGATAAACAGATCGGAACGATTTTGTTGGATTTTTCAACAAAAGTTTCAAAAAGGTAAAATTATTTTAACATATTTAGTAAATTTCTAGTTTTAATCAAAAATCTTTTCGGCTATTTAGATCTAACAACACTGAAAAACAGACCGGAAGTGGAACCTCTCAACGTGAACAAGTTGAAACAGAGATTTCACCGATGGATTTAAGTCCAACACAACTAGATCAATCGATTTCGTTGGACTTTTCAACACAAGTCTCAAAAAGGTAAAATTATATTATCATATTCACTCAAATGTCTAATTTTAATCAAAAATCTTTTCGGCAATTTTAGATCAAACAACACTGTAAAACAGACCGGCAGAGGAATCTCTCAACGTGATCAAGTTGAAACGGAGATTTCACCCTTAGATTTAAGTTTAACACAACAAGATCAATCGACTTCGCTGGACTTGTCAACACCACAACATAAAAAAAAAAAACAACAACAAACTCAAACGAAAACCAACCAGCACCAGCAACCGCATTACCATTTGATCAAAATTCGCAACTAGAAGAAATTTCTAAAAGGTATAATTACATTAATATATTAAGTCAAATTTCTAGTTTTAACCCGAAATTTAAAGTAATGACAACCGATACAAAATTTAAATTTAAAAATGTGGTAAAATCCACAGTTGATCTTTTTAGCTATTTAAAAATGGCTTTTGAGGAAATCACCTCTTTTATTCGCGGCAGCGCGCCTGCAAATTATAAAATCGGTCTAAAAATTTCTTTACCAAATGTCGACACCTCGAAACCAATTGGCATAAGTTTTACGGATGTTTCAAAATTAAAAAGTGAAACAATTTCAGCCATACTGGAATCTGTCTCTCAATCAAATACCGACTTTCTCTTAACCGATGTTCTACAGATAACATCGGTTCTATTACATGTTCCATCGGGTAAAGGTCGTGCTTGTATTCGGCTTATTCCTTCCCAAGAGCTCATTAAAATGAAAAATAAGTCTCTAATTAACATTAAAGTTGATGAAGCTAATTTGTATTGTCTGCCTATAGCTATATTAGCAGGAAAATGTTTGGCGAATAATGATATTGTAACGCTTAACAAATACAAACGTGATCCTCAGTTTCTTTTGAGGGCTGTCGTGCTTCTAATGAAGAGTGCAAAAGTTGAGATTAATACACATTTTGGTTCCTCATTACTTCAAATAAACGCGTATCAAAAACTGCTACATAATTATAAAATTACTGTTTACAGTGATAAAATCAACCCCAAAGAAATAATGTTTTCCTCTGGCGACCAGAATTCTTTAGCAATAAACTTATTTTATTTTGAAGACATTGAACATTTTGTGGCTTTAAAAAATATCAAGAGTTTTTTTGGTTTTGACTATCAATGTACCCACTGCGCAGAACTGTATAACAATAAATCCTACCATACATGTTCAAAAAAGTGCAGGAGCTGTGAACAGGTTCCACCGTGTAACAGTTCAAAGAGTAAAATTACATGTTCTGAATGTAATAGGTTTTTTTACGGGGAAATTTGTTATAGAAATCACAAACCCAACGTTTGTGATACTCTAAAACATTGCAAGCTTTGTTCAAGATTTATTAATTATCAAAAACGACCGTATAAAATACATGACTGTGAGGAAAAAAAATGTTCCGTTTGTTTGTTAATTGTCGAACATGAACATCAGTGTTATATTCAAACATATAAAAGATTTCCACCACCCAGATTTTTTATAATTTTTTTTGATCTGGAGTGTGTACAGAGCACAAAACTAAAAGAAGACGTATTTCTCCATGAACCCAATTTATGTGTTGCGCAAATAGTTTGCAATACATGTTATTTGGAGACGGATTCAAACACATGCTGTTCTTTTTGTGTTAAGAGACAACATGTTTTTGAAAACGACTCGACTGATAATTGCGTAAAAAAATTTATCGATTTCTGCGAAACATTCCGCAAAAACTCTTCTCAAATATTTTGTATAGCCCATAATTTTAAATCGTATGATGGTCAGTTTATAGTTAAAGAGCTGGCGAAACGAGACAAGCCAATTCTTCCTATTTTAGGTGGGATGAAAATTTATAAAATAACCTATGATAATCATATTTCTTTCATTGATTCGTTAAATTTTCTGCCAATGGCTCTATCTAAATTTCCTGAAACATTTGGTTTGGAAAATTTGTCTAAAGGTTGGTATCCTCACTTTTTTAATACACCTGAGAATTACAACTATGTAGGTGATCTTCCCGATCGCAAATACTTTGGAATATCTCATATGAGTCAGAAGGATGTTAAAAAATTCAACAACTGGTATAGTGAACAGTCACAGCTCAGTTTACCTTACGATAATCGGAAGGAATTAATTAAATATTGTAGCCTAGATGTTGAAATTCTTCGCAAGGGTTGTATTAAATTTATGAATGATTTCTTAACTACAACAGATGTAAACCCTTTGTTGCAATCATTTACATTAGCTCAGGCAGTAATGCTAGCTTTTCGTAAGAAATTCTTAGCGGAAAAAACTTTGGGGGTAATTCCAACAAATTTGTACAACCATGCCGATAAAAACCAATCTCGTATTGGACTAAAATGGTTAATTTATGAGAGTAAACAAATTTCAGAAAAAATCTCTTTCGAAGTAAAAATACCAACTACCAATTTTTACGTGGATGGGTTTTGCGCAAGCAGCAATACTGTCTATGAATTTCTAGGATGCTATTGGCATGGATGTCAAAAATGTTTTGTAGCCAGAAACATTGAGATAAATGGTAGCGATTCGTTCGTTAACAAGTACGAACAATCAATGGCTAGATTGCATGTTATTGAGTCGTTAGGGTACAACATTAAAAAAATTTGGGAGTGCGAGTTTAAGAACTTCCTGTCTGAAAACCCCGAGCTATCCGCAACTCTAGATAACGACCGTGAATTACAGTATAGCCATCTTGATCCTAGAGATGCCCTGTATGGTGGTCGAACCGAAACATTTCAGCTTTACTACAAAGTAAAGAATGGTGAAAAAATAAGATATTTTGATTTTACATCACTCTACCCGTATGTAAATAAATATGGTAAAAACCCCATTCGTCATCCAAAAGTCTTTCGCAGAGAAGAGTGTAAGAACCTCGATATCTTAAGTATTGACGGTCTAATCAAGTGTTTAGTGCTACCCCCTCAAAAACTATTAATTCCGATTCTTCCAATGAAAATAAATAACAAACTTCTATTTACTTTATGTCGAACGTGAGGAGAAACTGAAAATGTTTGCAACCGTTGTACACATGAGGAATCTGAACGAATGTTATCAGGTACTTGGGTATTGGACGAAGTCAAACTAGCAATTAATCATGGTTACAAGATTGCAGAAATTTTTGAAGTTTGGCAATACGAGATAGCTCAATATAATAGAGAACAAAAGTGTGGCGGCGTGTTCACTGATTATATGAATTGCTTCCTTAAGTTAAAACAAGAAGCAAGTGATTGGCCTCCAAACGTTTCCACTCAAATTGAAAAGGAAAACTACATTAAGGAGTTTTTTGAGCATGAAGGGATTCATTTGGATCCAAAAGCAATTACAAATAATCCTTCACAAAGAGGTTGCAGTAAACTTCTTTTAAATGCGCTTTGGGGAAAATTGGGTCAAAGAAATGATAAGAATCAGACGGCCATCATTCATACAGTTTCTGAATTGTACAAATTAATCTCATCCCCAGGAGTTGAAATTACCGATGTATTTCCAGTAGAAAATGTTCTATGGGTGAAATGGAAACATCCAAGTAATGATTTTGTTATACCACTTAAACACGCTTCCGTAGCTGTGGCCGCATTTACTACGGCTAATGCTCGAATTAAGCTTTACAAAGAGTTAGCGAAAGTTCAAGGAAAACTTCTCTATTGTGATACCGATTCAATTACTTTTATAGAAGACGTGTCAAATGAAGGAGTGCTTAAAACGGGTAATTTTGTAGGTGATTTAACCGACGAATTATCAGGATACGGAAAAAATGCCTATATTGCTGAATTTGTTAGTACAGGGCCTAAAAGCTATGGGTTCATTGCGTTCAATCCTGATAAAGAGGAATATCATGAGACGGCAAAGTGTAAAGGCATAACACTAAATGTTGAATCGCAAAAATCTTTGAATTTTTATACTTTGAAGAGCATTGTAACCAATGTTAGTGATGAAGGCTTTCGTACGGTCTGTGACCAAAAAAAATTTAAGAGACGAAAAATATTTGAAGTAGTTTCTCAGCCTGAAATTAAGAAATTTGGGTTTACATATAACAAGCGAATTTGTCTTGATGACTATAAAACAATCCCATTTGGCTTTATTTTTTAACCTATTTTTAAAAAATGTTTTGTTTAGTTTTTATTTTTCTCGTTTTTTAATAGTAATATTGTATTTTAATATGTAATAAAAAGGTTTAAAACAAAAATAAATATAATTATAATAAATACGAAATGTAAATATAGATTAAGTGTTAAATTCAAATAAAATTATTTTTATTTATCCAAGAGTTGTGTGTTTTATTAAAACCTAACCATTTTACGAGAAGCTGATTTTTTTTCTTTCGTAAAACTCTTTCTACTAAATATATGTCAGGATGTTTTGTCTTTTGTAATTCATGTTCATAAAATCGGCCGAAAATTGGTTGATTTTTAAAATCTTTTAACAAATATGTTACAGGAAATTTATGTTTTACCTCATCTATTTGAAAAATCTCTGGAGACCAATTTGCAGTATAAGATTTTTCGAAAATTGTTTTATGTTTGCTAACTCGAACATAATCGTCTTTCTTAAATTTTGCTCTACCCAGTTTTGGTTTGTAATCAAAAACATTTTTTAGAAGATACGATTCATTTTTATTCGATACATCAATGGGGGCCATTTTTATAGTTCGGTGTCTACTCCGATTGTACACATTAACTATTTCGGTAATTATGTCTATCCATTTATAAGAGCCGCGAAAACTAAACATTCTCCACATTCGTTGTTTTATAGTTCTATTTAGTCTCTCAACTATACTAGCTTTTAAGAAACTAAATGAAGAATAATGGTTTATATTGTGTTTCTCCATTAAATTTTTGAATTCTCTATTATAAAATTCTTTCCCCATGTCCGTTTGAAGATGTTTTGGAAACCTTTGATTTGTTTCCATTATTTGTTGCAGTTCTCCAGAAATTTCTCGACCTGTTTTAGTTTTAAGGGGTGATACCCAGCAAAATTTAGAGAAAGTATCGATAATCACCAAAAGAAATCGATAATTATTATTATATTTGCTGTATGCAGTTAATTCAACAAGATCGGCTTGCCATAGATCATCTATCCCTTTTGTTATAACTTTTCTTCTTTCGAAATTTTTTCTTGCTTGTTTATGTAATTCGTTTATCACTTCTTGGCGCTCCATTTTGATTGAAGTTATTGGTTGTTTTAATAGCTTCCACACGACGCCGGCTATTTATAAATGTTCAATGCTGTTGATCAAATAGTAAGTGTTGTTAAATTCATTTTGATTTTAGTTTATTAAGTTCTTTTCAACTGAGTACTTCACAGTAAAAATGGAGAGGATTGTTAAGGAAAAAGTTAAGAAGTTAGTAATGCGTAAACCAGATTTATTGCTGTCGTATGTTTATTTTTTAAACGACAATAAATCATGTTTCATTGTAATTGGCTACAATACAGAAATTTTCAAACCACAACTGCTGTTGATTAATGATAAAGATTTTATTTGCTTTGCTTGGGATGACTGGAATCTATTTTTCAACCAAATTGGATTAGTTCAACAATATTTTGAGGGAGATGACATCGAAAAATTCAAACAAATGTTAGCCAGGAAAGACAACAGATACAGATTATCGTACAACAACGGGAAGAAGTATGTAATCTTTTCCGATAAATCTTTTAAAATACAATTGAATGGAGAAGAATGGGGCAGATTGCAAGAGTTGGCGCCTTTAATTCACTCAATATTTAGCTGGTATAGGCTAACTTACAAGGATGTAAGAGCCTATTACAATTTATATATGCAAAAATGTGTTCAACAAAATTGTACAAAGCTGGACTACAAAGACTTTTTTACGCCAACACACGAAAATACAAACCAATGCAACTATTCCAGATTATTTAACGAACTACCAATTTTGTCTAAAAACAAACTGATTTGTGACTTATATAATAATCTTTGTATAAATATTTGAGATATATTAAAAAAAAAAAAAAATATAATTAGTAAAAAATTGTTTCATTTTGTTTTTATTAAATTTTTTTTATTAAATTTTTTTATTAAATTTTTTTTTTTATTATTTTTTCTTTAGTTTTTTTTTTAAATTTTTTTTTAATCTTTTTTTTTTTCTAAATTTTTTTTTTTAATTTTTTTTATTTTATTTTTTTTTTTGAATTTTTTTCTGCAGTGGTATTGCAAGTCTGAAAATAAAAGTTTGTTATTAGTTGATTTAAAAAAAAATTTAATAACACACTTTTACCTACATTGAACAAGTTTGATCATGTTTTTCAAGCTGGACGAGTTTTTATTTGGTTCGTTCACCGTTTTTTCTTTGCCATTTTGTTAAAGTACTTTTTGTAGACAAAATTCACGATGCGATCGTTGTAGTCAGACAAATCGGTTGCAAATCCGTTTAAAAAACTTTTCATTGATTTTCCACTACATCTATGATGGAGGTAGATACAGCAATATTTACCACACATTAAACTGTAGCGATTTTGTAGTTCTTTTGGATTGTAAATGTATGACTTTGAGTTGTTTAACAAAAAAGCGCGGAATCTACGATCGAATGGCTTTCTACCAAACGAATCAAAAAACTCGGCACGAGCTCCAGAGGGAAAATGAATTGCCACCCAATGTGTTCCCGGTTTGTGTGATGGATCAGTATTAATAACGTAGCATGCGGGTTTATTTAAGACTGTTTTAGGCAGTTGATCAATTGCGTACACACCACGAAAATATTTTTTTGTGATAGGATTTTTTTGTAGGGCTATAGTTAACTCTGTTGTATTCATAATGTCTTAATGTGTAGTTAAATCTGAAGTTTGTTTATTTATATTTTTACTGATCTAAAATAATGTTTCTATTTTGATCAATCTCCAAGCTAGCATCATACTCCATGTAAATTAAACATGTTAAGGTGTTAGGAATCGGTGCATCAAAACGTGCCTCAAAACGTATATTTCCTTGATTGGCTAAAGATGAACCATCGTTGGATGCTAAATCCGGTGTGAGATCGTACGCGATCATAAAATAGCCGGATGCATACATTTCTCTTGTAATAAGGTTGCCCTGAGGTGAGTGCAGTATACCCATAGTAGAAAAGATTGTCGAATATGCACGCGCACACGAATCACCACCGGTAAATGAGGTTGTTATAGATGCACTAGGTGTTGGAACCCCATTTACATACAAAGTGCACGAAGCCATTTTATTGTGTTTGAAATTGTAAGGATTCTTTTTCTTCGAACCAATGTATGCATCATTATCAACCATAAAAAATATTAAATTTGTTGGCATCTGCCCCAACACAATATTATCCAAATTTAAGGAGTTACCGCTTGCAGGTATCGTATATGATTTCACCTCACATCTCTTATAATGATATTTTGCATTTGTTTGTTCAAGCATCTTATGATGCGCGATCAAAACATTAGGATTAATTGCACATTGTTTTACGTAAATTGTTGCCTCAAGTATTTTTATAGATGTGTCATCGGTTGCCGCATCAGTCATAAGATAAAATTCAGGTTTGTTGAGCGTAAAAGTTAATCTCACATCAACATTGTTCAAAAGTAATAGCGGTTGATTTAACATATCTGCATGCACTTTTCCGTACAACTCAACAATGTTACTATTTTTCACTAAACTGTGTCTTTTCAACAATCCTTCTTGAGATGGCGGTAAAGTATCAAGTTTTTTGGTATCCGGATAAAACCCCGATAACTCCAAATGTGTCCTGCTCGCATCCTCACCAAAATTCAATAATGTTTCAATGTACGCTTTATAACTGTAATTACCGTCTGAGGAATTTATGTTTTTTCCATTCAACGAAACATTTACCTGACGAAACAGTGAATGCAACATATTATTTATTACGGTTGGTTGAGATGTATCCGCATCCGTGTACAATGCACCATTACTTTTGGTTAGACGTAGTTTTACACATTGGTTTATTGAGGATAAATCTAAATACATATCACTATGTCCATGACATACGAATTCAATGATCGATTGGTTTTCTAAACTAGTTAAAGGTTTGTAGGCAACTTCTTCGGTTTTCACAATGTTTGTTTGAATGTTACGAGGTGCGAAAAGATCCAATTCGGATTTCATACACTCTCGGAAAGACATTTTTGTTTAAGTTTTTAAATTATTTAAATATATCTAAAAAGCGTGGTTTTTTGTTTGGTGTGCGTTTATTTGATAGATGCTTCTTTACACGAACTGCTAAGATGCTCGATTGTCTTTTTTCAGAAGTTGCTCTCTTATTTATTGGGTTTTTCAAGCTTCGTTTGAATCTTTTTCTTTTGCGCTTTTCGATGCCTGTTCCAGCCATTGCATTTATTTTATCGATTGTCTTATCTCTTAATTTGTCAACAACTTGCACCGATCGATCACGAAGAATATTTTGTATCGGTTTTTGCGCACTAATATTTTTTAAAATGTCGGAACCCGTGTCAATTAACTCGTTCTTTAAAAAATTTGCACCACTTTTTAGAAGCGGTTGAAGATATTTCCAGAAACTAGCAAATACACTACCAATCCCTCGACCTCGCTGATATACTTTTGGCAATTTTAACACATTTCCAAATTCATCGTTGACGGTTGGATTATTTCCACCGTGTTGTTGAACGTAATATTTTAGATAAGCGTTATGCATTGTAATAAAATTTAAAAACTGTTTCACCTCTTTATATACCTTTACGAAAATGTAAAACAACCATTGTACAAAATGAATCATTTTTAAAATTTATCTGTTCCCCATTTTCATCCGTTAATAGTAGACTGATATCTGTAATCAGTGTTCTCTCGAGTCGTGCATATTGAATTTTTCCTATTTCACAGTTTTGATAACTCTCAAATTGCCTTTTATATTTTACGGGATGCATTACTAACCCTCTAGCCATTATATTACCAAACATTTGAGGTCGCACTATATCACAATAAATACACATATAGTTCGGTACAGCTTCAGATTCTGGGAAGGGCTCCGGTAAAATTACTTTGACACGTTTCTTTAACATCGTTAGTTTTTGCTCTGATAAAGATTGTGAAGGTTTAATTGCAATCGATTCTTTTAAATTTTTTATAACTTTGCTCCATTCAGTTTTATCAATTTGTGAAAATAAGTAGTCAAAGAGTAGATTTATTGTGTATTCTTTATTAAATTTCAATTTAAAATTGCGTTTATCAACACCAACTTGAACGAATTCTTTTGAAAAAACGTAAAAAGGCACGTCAGCAGACTCAGAATATCGATCGAAAAAATCTTCATGTTGAACGATTTCAAATAAAGTTGGATACTGTCTTAATATATCTAATATTTCTACACCAGTATTACCTCGTTCTGCAATAAACGTTATAGTCGGATCTTTTCCGCGTTTCTTCATTATAGAGGTGCAAGCAAATTTTGATACACCCATATACCATTCTGCGTGATCGTCACCCTTCAAGTTAAGTGAATAAGGAAGTTTAACAGTAAATCTTGATAGTGTGTTATGCGGATAAAAATCCAGAGAGCTGTTACTTGTTAATGTAATATAAAAAGATTTTTGATCAGCTAGCATTGTAGACGTCGTGTGATAACATCAAAAATCTGAATGATGATTAACACTTATAAACTTAACTTTTATAGCTTTGCCAGGGAATCGTTTGTTGTTTTGATTTTGTTTTTTGTGTTTTTTTTTTTGGTGTGCTCGTTTCACTTTTTGTTTTTTTCCGTTTAGGAAAATTTATAACACTTTGCGTTGGATCAACTCTCGACCTTTTTGTTGTAGAACGTGTGAAACGGCGTTCAACTGGAACGTTCACATTCTCTCCCGTATTCAATTCAAATACCCTGTACTCTTGAGGATTTAGAGAAAATCTTTCTTTCGATATTCTTACATCGGGCGGTTGACCTTCTAGAGCTCTTCGTCGTACGCTATCATCCATATCTAATTCTTGAATTTCATCAAAACTACGAAAACTCTGATCGTCATTATTATCCGCATTTTCAAAACTAGAAAATCTATTCGATGTTTCAAACAGTTCATCAAATGATTTAGGCTCTTGAATTTGTTTCATCATCTTAGTTTGTGTTGCAATATTTCGACCTTCAGACGTTTCAGTTTGATTTTTTGCGTTACGCCCTTTTAAAATCTTCATTTGCGTGTTCCCATCCACCTTTAACTGGTTATTTAAAACATCGCTATCAGCTTGCGTCTGTTTATTTAATACAACGCTAGAGTTTAAGCCTGGAAAATGATTTATTCCAATTGGTCTTCTTTTCACATTTAACATTTTTAAAAGACTTTGTCGGTAATAGTTCCATTTATCGATATCGTTTAGTTTATTATTGTACAAAATCTTTTTCATTTCACGATCTAATGCCGATAGTTTATTGTCTTCTAACATAATTTTTTTCCACTGCTCAAATGTATCAGGATGAACAACAATCATACGTTGTAAACTCATTTTGTAACTTCCTCCAATAACTTTCCAATAACCCCAGATAAAACAGCTGATAAGATAATAGGCAAAAATCCACCTTTTTGTACTAGCACCTTACGTTTCACCGATAAATTAGATTTGGAATCGACAATTTTACGTAAAGCACTCTTATGTTTCTTCAAACGAGTTTTACAGTTGTTATCGATTTTGACATTACCATTTAAAACATTTAAACACACTTCATATAAGGCTTTGATTAAATCTGTTTTACTTTTTTCTAATATAAATTTACGTATACGGGGCTTACAATTTCTTAACATATGTAACGTATGTTTGTGTACCATGAGCCGCTTCATTCCTTTTTAGCTGTGATACTAGTTTAGATGGCGCATAACACTCTTGATAATCTTTATTAAAAATACTCGAGCGGAAGCGAAATAAGTCGTTGCACGATTGTGTCAAATCCATAAATAAATAACCGTAAGGCTTTGAAGCTGCCTCCTTATATACTCTTACAAACTCTTTGATATTTTCTGGATAAATTTGTCTAGCAAGCGGGTAGATTTGAGATTTATCTCGGGGGTTATTAAACATAACTAAGTATTTGCAGTTTAACGAAATGTCTGTGCAAAATTTTCCTTGATGGAACACATTTTGGGTAATTAATATAACAGATATATTTCGATGATGTGAACCCTTGGTAAATAATTCACAAACGTTTTTATTATACGCCTCAGTCATTAAATCATCCAAGATGATTAATGTGTTTTCTAGATTATCAAAATTTTCGGGGACGTTGTCTAACATTTCAATATCTTCAAAATCGAAATCTTTTAGATCGACCGAATTAGTTTCACCATTGCACCAAACCAGTTTCTTTATACCATGAATATGTGGCAAGAACTTTAATACAAACGTGGTCTTCCCCGAAGAAGAAGGACCAGAAATCTGCATGGTAAAAGGTTGTTCCACATTAAACATATTTTTTGAAATAAATGATATGGTCCATTTCGAACATCTATTTATAATTTTTTAGTTTTTTCAATTAACAACTTATTTCAGGCATCCGTCTAAAATTCCAAATAAAAAGTTTTTAGGTTTCCAACACATCATAATTTTTTTCCAACACAATTTGTTCTAATTCTTCTGCTCGCTTTACACACAAAATCTTATATAACAACAAAAAAAAACTAGAACAACACATGTGCCCCAATGAAAAAAAAAAATCGAAATCTTACTTAATCATTTAACGCAAAAATTTAAATTTAACGCACGCAATTTGAAAATTTACGATAGTGGGTTTTTTGTTTTTTCATTCATGTAACATACTCGTATATTTTTTTCTTATTAGACCACAAAAAGTTATGAAACAAAAATTCAATACACATGGATTTGGACCAAAATGAATTTTTCCTTATAAGAAACAACAACAAAAAAAGATTTAAATCACTTTCTCTAGTTTTTCTTTATAGTGAGATAATTTCTTGAAAATTTACGATAGCGGGTTTTGTTTTTGTTTTTTCATTCATGTAACATACTCGTATATTTTTTCTTATTAGACCACAAAAAGTTATGAAACAAAATTCAATTCACATGCTTTTTCATAATATATTAATAATATCGAGACAACCATTTTTTTATTCAACCGCAAGATTAAAACACAAACTCATATTTGACTGAAAAAACCGAAATTGTTGTTGTAGCTTATCAACAAAAAAAAATGATTTAAACTTGAAAATTTACGATAGTGGGATAATTACCTGAAAATTTTTTCATTCATGTAACATACTCGTATATTTTTTCTTATTAAACCTCCCACATCAATTAACACATCATGTGAGAAAGTCCCATATTTTTGTAATATAATACCGTTGCAAAAAAGAATTAAAAAACACAAAACACATATTTAACTGAAGCAACTGTTACAACTGAAAAGTTGAATGCAATTGTTGCTGTTTTTCTCGCTTGATTCAGTCAACTCAACTCATGAAAGATAGTGGTATCGAAATGAATTTTTTCTTATAAGAAACAACAACAATTTCAATGCAATTGTTGTTGTAGCTTATCAACAAAAAAAAATGATTTAAACTTGAAAATTTACGATAGTGGGATAATTACCTGAAAATTTACGATAGTGGGTTTTGTTTTGTTTTTTCATTCATGTAAAAAATGTTCCAAAATACAACAACAAAACAAAAAGATTTAAATCACTTTCTCTTTTTTCTTTCTTTCAACCTCATTCTCTCAATGCAATTTGAATTAATTTCAATGAAGTCCCATATTTTTAAGTCTATGTGCGAAACCCCCATAACACTACTTTCAACGATACCCTTGCTTGCTTCAGTCAATGTTAAAGAATATAAGGTTGAGAATATCTCTTAAGCAGGTTATCCCAGGGTTCTCAAAATTTGGGTTTATTATTGTTTTTTGGTCTACAGTAATAAAATATGAAAAAAGTTAATTTCAGAGAAACTCTTATTTCAACGATACCCTTGCTTGCTTCAGTCAATGTTAAAGAATATAAGGTTGAGAATATCTCTAAAGCAGGTTATCCCAGGGTTCTCAAAATTTGGGTTTATTATTGTTTTTTGGTCTACAGTAATAAAAAATGAAAAAAATTAATTTCAGAGAAACTCTTATTTCAACGATACCCTGCTTGCTTCAGTCAATGTTAAAGAATATAAGGTTGAGAATATCTCTTAAGCAGGTTATCCCAGGGTTCTCAAAATTTGGGTTTATTATTGATTTTTGGTCTACAGTAATAAAATATGAAAAAAATTAATTTCAGAGAAACTCTTATTTCAACGATACCCTTGCTTGCTTCAGTCAATGTTAAAGAATATAAGGTTGAGAATATCTCTTAAGCAGGTTATCCCAGGGTTCTCAAAATTTGGGTTTATTATTGTTTTTTGGTCTACAGTAATAAAATATGAAAAAAGTTAATTTCAGAGAAACTCTTATTTCAACGATACCCTTGCTTGCTTCAGTCAATGTTAAAGAATATAAGGTTGAGAATATCTCTTAAGCAGGTTATCCCAGGGTTCTCAAAATTTGGGTTTATTATTGTTTTTTGGTCTACAGTAATAAAATATGAAAAAAGTTAATTTCAGAGAAACTCTTATTTCAACGATACCCTTGCTTGCTTCAGTCAATGTTAAAGAATATAAGGTTGAGAATATCTCTTAAGCAGGTTATCCCAGGGTTCTCAAAATTTGGGTTTATTATTGTTTTTTGGTCTACAGTAATAAAATATGAAAAAAATTAATTTCAAAGAAACTCTTATTTCAACGATACCCTTGCTTGCTTCAGTCAATGTTAAAGAATATAAGGTTGAGAATATCTCTTAAGCAGGTTATCCCAGGGTTCTCAAAATTTGGGTTTATTATTGTTTTTTGGTCTACAGTAATAAAATATGAAAAAAATTAATTTCAAAGAAACTCTTATTTCAACGATACCCTTGCTTGCTTCAGTCAATGTTAAAGAATATAAGGTTGAGAATATCTCTTAAGCAGGTTATCCCAGGGCTCTCAAAATTTGGGTTTATAATTGTTTTTTGGTCTACAGTAATAAAATATGAAAAAAATTAATTTCGGAGAAACTCTTATTTCAACGATACCCTTGCTTGCTTCAGTCAATGTTAAAGAATATAAGGTTGAGAATATCTCTTAAGCAGGTTATCCCAGGGTTCTCAAAATTTGGGTTTATTATTGTTTTTTGGTCTACAGTAATAAAATATGAAAAAAATTAATTTCAGAGAAACTCTTATTTCAACGATACCCTTGCTTGCTTCAGTCAATGTTAAAGAATATAAGGTTGAGAATATCTCTTAAGCAGGTTATCCCAGGGTTCTCAAAATTTGGGTTTATTAATGTTTTTTGGTCAACAGTAATAAAATATGAAAAAAATTAATTTCAAAGAAACTCTTATTTCAACGATACCCTTGCTTGCTTCAGTCAATGTTAAAGAATATAAGGTTGAGAATATCTCTTAAGCAGGTTATCCCAGGGTTCTCAAAATTTGGGTTTATTATTGTTTTTTGGTCTACAGTAATAAAATATGAAAAAAGTTAATTTCAGAGAAAGTCTTATTTCAACGATACCCTTGCTTGCTTCAGTCAATGTTAAAGAATATAAGGTTGAGAATATCTCTTAAGCAGGTTATCCCAGGGTTCTCAAAATTTGGGTTTATTATTGTTTTTTGGTCTACAGTAATAAAATATGAAAAAAATTAATTTCAGAGAAACTCTTATTTCAACGATACCCTTGCTTGCTTCAGTCAATGTTAAAGAATATAAGGTTGAGAATATCTCTTAAGCAGGTTATCCCAGGGTTCTCAAAATTTGGGTTTATTATTGTTTTTTGGTCTACAGTAATAAAATATGAAAAAAATTAATTTCAGAGAAACTCTTATTTCAACGATACCCTTGCTTGCTTCAGTCAATGTTAAAGAATATAAGGTTGAGAATATCTCTTAAGCAGGTTATCCCAGGGTTCTCAAAATTTGGGTTTATTATTGTTTTTTGGTCTACAGTAATAAAATATGAAAAAAATTAATTTCAGAGAAACTCTTATTTCAACGATACCCTTGCTTGCTTCAGTCAATGTTAAAGAATATAAGGTTGAGAATATCTCTTAAGCAGGTTATCCCAGGGTTCTCAAAATTTGGGTTTATTATTGTTTTTTGGTCTACAGTAATAAAATATGAAAAAAATTAATTTCAGAGAAACTCTTATTTCAACGATACCCTTGCTTGCTTCAGTCAATGTTAAAGAATATAAGGTTGAGAATATCTCTTAAGCAGGTTATCCCAGGGTTCTCAAAATTTGGGTTTATTATTGTTTTTTGGTCTACAGTAATAAAATATGAAAAAAGTTAATTTCAGAGAAACTCTTATTTCAACGATACCCTTGCTTGCTTCAGTCAATGTTAAAAAATATAAGGTTGAGAATATCTCTTAAGCAGGTTATCCCAGGGTTCTCAAAATTTGGGTTTATTATTGTTTTTGGTCTACAGTAATAAAATATGAAAAAAATTAATTTCAGAGAAACTCTTATTTCAACGATACCCTTGCTTGCTTCAGTCAATGTTAAAGAATATAAGGTTGAGAATATCTCTTAAGCAGGTTATCCCAGGGTTCTCAAAATTTGGGTTTATTATTGTTTTTTGGTCTACAGTAATAAAATATGAAAAAAGTTAATTTCAGAGAAACTCTTATTTCAACGATACCCTTGCTTGCTTCAGTCAATGTTAAAGAATATAAGGTTGAGAATATCTCTTAAGCAGGTTATCCCAGGGTTCTCAAAATTTGGGTTTATTATTGTTTTTTGGTCTACAGTAATAAAATATGAAAAAAATTAATTTCAGAGAAACTCTTATTTCAACGATACCCTTGCTTGCTTCAGTCAATGTTAAAGAATATAAGGTTGAGAATATCTCTTAAGCAGGTTATCCCAGGGTTCTCAAAATTTGGGTTTATTAATGTTTTTTGGTCTACAGTAATAAAATATGAAAAAAATTAATTTCAAAGAAACTCTTATTTCAACGATACCCTTGCTTGCTTCAGTCAATGTTAAAGAATATAAGGTTGAGAATATCTCTTAAGCAGGTTATCCCAGGGTTCTCAAAATTTGGGTTTATTATTTTTTTTGGTCTACAGTAATAAAATATGAAAAAAGTTAATTTCAGAGAAACTCTTATTTCTACGATACCCTTGCTTGCTTCAGTCAATGTTAAAGAATAAAAGGTTGAGAATATCTCTTAAGCAGGTTATCCCAGGGTTCTCAAAATTTGGGTTTATTATTGTTTTTTGGTCTACAGTAATAAAATATGAAAAAAATTAATTTCAGAGAAACTCTTATTTCAACGATACCCTTGCTGGCTTCAGTCAATGTTAAAGAATATAAGGTTGAGAATATCTCTTAAGCAGGTTATCCCAGGGTTCTCAAAATTTGGGTTTATTATTGTTTTTTGGTCTACAGTAATAAAATATGAAAAAAATTAATTTCAGAGAAACTCTTATTTCAACGATACCCTTGCTTGCTTCAGTCAATGTTAAAGAATATAAGGTTGAGAATATCTCTTAAGCAGGTTATCCCAGGGTTCTCAAAATTTGGGTTTATTATTGTTTTTTGGTCTACAGTAATAAAATATGAAAAAAGTTAATTTCAGAGAAACTCTTATTTCAACGATACCCTTGCTTGCTTCAGTCAATGTTAAAGAATATAAGGTTGAGAATATCTCTTAAGCAGGTTATCCCAGGGTTCTCAAAATTTGGGTTTATTATTGTTTTTTGGTCTACAGTAATAAAATATGAAAAAAATTAATTTCAGAGAAACTCTTATTTCAACGATACCCTTGCTTGCTTCAGTCAATGTTAAAGAATATAAGGTTGAGAATATCTCTTAAGCAGGTTATCCCAGGGTTCTCAAAATTTGGGTTTATTATTGTTTTTTGGTCTACAGTAATAAAATATGAAAAAAATTAATTTCAGAGAAACTCTTATTTCAACGATACCCTTGCTTGCTTCAGTCAATGTTAAAGAATATAAGGTTGAGAATATCTCTTAAGCAGGTTATCCCAGGGTTCTCAAAATTTGGGTTTATTATTGTTTTTTGGTCTACAGTAATAAAATATGAAAAAAATTAATTTCAGAGAAACTCTTATTTCAACGATACCCTTGCTTGCTTCAGTCAATGTTAAAGAATATAAGGTTGAGAATATCTCTTAAGCAGGTTATCCCAGGGTTCTCAAAATTTGGGTTTATTATTGTTTTTTGGTCTACAGTAATAAAATATGAAAAAAAGTTAATTTCAGAGAAACTCTTATTTCAACGATACCCTTGCTTGCTTCAGTCAATGTTAAAGAATATAAGGTTGAGAATATCTCTTAAGCAGGTTATCCCAGGGTTCTCAAAATTTGGGTTTATTATTGTTTTTTGGTCTACAGTAATAAAATATGAAAAAAAGTTAATTTCAGAGAAACTCTTATTTCAACGATACCCTTGCTTGCTTCAGTCAATGTTAAAGAATATAAGGTTGAGAATATCTCTTAAGCAGGTTATCCCAGGGTTCTCAAAATTTGGGTTTATTATTGTTTTTTGGTCTACAGTAATAAAATATGAAAAAAATTAATTTCAGAGAAACTCTTATTTCAACGATACCCTTGCTTGCTTCAGTCAATGTTAAAGAATATAAGGTTGAGAATATCTCTTAAGCAGGTTATCCCAGGGTTCTCAAAATTTGGGTTTATTATTGTTTTTTGGTCTACAGTAATAAAATATGAAAAAAATTAATTTCAGAGAAACTCTTATTTCAACGATACCCTTGCTTGCTTCAGTCAATGTTAAAGAATATAAGGTTGAGAATATCTCTTAAGCAGGTTATCCCAGGGTTCTCAAAATTTGGGTTTATTATTGTTTTTTGGTCTACAGTAATAAAATATGAAAAAAATTAATTTCAGAGAAACTCTTATTTCAACGATACCCTTGCTTGCTTCAGTCAATGTTAAAGAATATAAGGTTGAGAATATCTCTTAAGCAGGTTATCCCAGGGTTCTCAAAATTTGGGTTTATTATTGTTTTTTGGTCTACAGTAATAAAATATGAAAAAAGTTAATTTCAGAGAAACTCTTATTTCAACGATACCCTTGCTTGCTTCAGTCAATGTTAAAGAATATAAGGTTGAGAATATCTCTTAAGCAGGTTATCCCAGGGTTCTCAAAATTTGGGTTTATTATTGTTTTTTGGTCTACAGTAATAAAATATGAAAAAAATTAATTTCAGAGAAACTCTTATTTCAACGATACCCTTGCTTGCTTCAGTCAATGTTAAAGAATATAAGGTTGAGAATATCTCTTAAGCAGGTTATCCCAGGGTTCTCAAAATTTGGGTTTATTATTGTTTTTTGGTCTACAGTAATAAAATATGAAAAAAATTAATTTCAGAGAAACTCTTATTTCAACGATACCCTGCTTGCTTCAGTCAATGTTAAAGAATATAAGGTTGAGAATATCTCTTAAGCAGGTTATCCCAGGGTTCTCAAAATTTGGGTTTATTATTGTTTTTTGGTCTACAGTAATAAAATATGAAAAAAATTAATTTCAGAGAAACTCTTATTTCAACGATACCCTTGCTTGCTTCAGTCAATGTTAAAGAATATAAGGTTGAGAATATCTCTTAAGCAGGTTATCCCAGGGTTCTCAAAATTTGGGTTTATTATTGTTTTTTGGTCTACAGTAATAAAATATGAAAAAAATTAATTTCAGAGAAACTCTTATTTCAACGATACCCTTGCTTGCTTCAGTCAATGTTAAAGAATATAAGGTTGAGAATATCTCTTAAGCAGGTTATCCCAGGGTTCTCAAAATTTGGGTTTCTTATTGTTTTTTGGTCTACAGTAATAAAATATGAAAAAAGTTAATTTCAGAGAAACTCTTATTTCAACGATACCCTTGCTTGCTTCAGTCAATGTTAAAGAATATAAGGTTGAGAATATCTCTTAAGCAGGTTATCCCATGGTTCTCAAAATTTGGGTTTATTATTGTTTTTTGGTCTACAGTAATAAAATATGAAAAAAATTAATTTCAGAGAAACTCTTATTTCAACGATACCCTTGCTTGCTTCAGTCAATGTTAAAGAATATAAGGTTGAGAATATCTCTTAAGCAGGTTATCCCAGGGTTCTCAAAATTTGGGTTTATTATTGTTTTTTGGTCTACAGTAATAAAATATGAAAAAAATTAATTTCAGAGAAACTCTTATTTCAACGATACCCTTGCTTGCTTCAGTCAATGTTAAAGAATATAAGGTTGAGAATATCTCTTAAGCAGGTTATCCCAGGGTTCTCAAAATTTGGTTTTATTATTGTTTTTTGGTCTACAGTAATAAAATATGAAAAAAGTTAATTTCAGAGAAACTCTTATTTCAACGATACCCTTGCTTGCTTCAGTCAATGTTAAAGAATATAAGGTTGAGAATATCTCTTAAGCAGGTTATCCCAGGGTTCTCAAAATTTGGGTTTATTATTGTTTTTTGGTCTACAGTAATAAAATATGAAAAAAATTAATTTCAGAGAAACTCTTATTTCAACGATACCCTTGCTTGCTTCAGTCAATGTTAAAGAATATAAGGTTGAGAATATCTCTTAAGCAGGTTATCCCAGGGTTCTCAAAATTTGGGTTTATTATTGTTTTTTGGTCTACAGTAATAAAATATGAAAAAAATTAATTTCAGAGAAACTCTTATTTCAACGATACCCTTGCTTGCTTCAGTCAATGTTAAAGAATATAAGGTTGAGAATATCTCTTAAGCAGGTTATCCCAGGGTTCTCAAAATTTGGGTTTATTATTGTTTTTTGGTCTACAGTAATAAAATATGAAAAAAGTTAATTTCAGAGAAACTCTTATTTCAACGATACCCTTGCTTGCTTCAGTCAATGTTAAAGAATATAAGGTTGAGAATATCTCTTAAGAAGGTTATCCCAGGGTTCTCAAAATTTGGGTTTATTATTGTTTTTTGGTCTACAGTAATAAAATATGAAAAAAGTTAATTTCAGAGAAACTCTTATTTCAACGATACCCTTGCTTGCTTCAGTCAATGTTAAAGAATATAAGGTTGAGAATATCTCTTAAGCAGGTTATCCCAGGGTTCTCAAAATTTGGGTTTATTATTGTTTTTTGGTCTACAGTAATAAAATATGAAAAAAATTAATTTCAGAGAAACTCTTATTTCAACGATACCCTTGCTTGCTTCAGTCAATGTTAAAGAATATAAGGTTGAGAATATCTCTTAAGCAGGTTATCCCAGGGTTCTCAAAATTTGGGTTTATTATTGTTTTTTGGTCTACAGTAATAAAATATGAAAAAAATTAATTTCAGAGAAACTCTTATTTCAACGATACCCTTGCTTGCTTCAGTCAATGTTAAAGAATATAAGGTTGAGAATATCTCTTAAGCAGGTTATCCCAGGGTTCTCAAAATTTGGGTTTATTATTGTTTTTTGGTCTACAGTAATAAAATATGAAAAAAATTAATTTCAGAGAAACTCTTATTTCAACGATACCCTTGCTTGCTTCAGTCAATGTTAAAGAATATAAGGTTGAGAATATCTCTTAAGCAGGTTATCCCAGGGTTCTCAAAATTTGGGTTTATTAATGTTTTTTGGTCTACAGTAATAAAATATGAAAAAAATTAATTTCAGAGAAACTCTTATTTCAACGATACCCTTGCTTGCTTCAGTCAATGTTAAAGAATATAAGGTTGAGAATATCCTGGGATAACCTGCTTAAGAGATATTCTCAACCTTATATTCTTTAACATTGACTGAAGCAAGCAAGGGTATCGTTGAAATAAAGTTTCTCTGAAATTAATTTTTTTCATATTTTATTACTGTAGACCAAAAAATAATAATAAACCCAAATTTTGAGAACCCTGGGATAACCTGCTTAAGAGATATTCTCAACCTTATATTCTTTAACATTGACTGAAGCAAGCAAGGGTATCGTTGAAATAAGAGTTTCTCTGAAATTAACTTTTTTCATATTTTATTACTGTAGACCAAAAAACAATAATAAACCCAAATTTTGAGAACCCTGGGATAACCTGCTTAAGTGAAATACTTGCTTGCTTCTGAAATTAACTTTTTTCATATTTTATTACTGTAGACCAAAAAACAATAATAAACCCAAATTTTGAGAACCCTGGGATAACCTGCTTAAGAGATATTCTCAACCTTATATTCTTTAACATTGACTGAAGCAAGCAAGGGTATCGTTGAAATAAGAGTTTCTCTGAAATTAACTTTTTTCATATTTTATTACTGTAGACCAAAAAACAATAATAAACCCAAATTTTGAGAACCCTGGGATAACCTGCTTAAGAGATATTCTCAACCTTATATTCTTTAACATTGACTGAAGCAAGCAAGGGTATCGTTGAAATAAGAGTTTCTCTGAAATTAACTTTTTTCATATTTTATTACTGTAGACCAAAAAACAATAATAAACCCAAATTTTGAGAACCCTGGGATAACCTGCTTAAGAGATATTCTCAACCTTATATTCTTTAACATTGACTGAAGCAAGCAAGGGTATCGTTGAAATAAGAGTTTCTCTGAAATTAATTTTTTTCATATTTTATTACTGTAGACCAAAAAACAATAATAAACCCAAATTTTGAGAACCCTGGGATAACCTGCTTAAGAGATATTCTCAACCTTATATTCTTTAACATTGACTGAAGCAAGCAAGGGTATCGTTGAAATAAGAGTTTCTCTGAAATTAATTTTTTTCATATTTTATTACTGTAGACCAAAAAACAATAATAAACCCAAATTTTGAGAACCCTGGGATAACCTGCTTAAGAGATATTCTCAACCTTATATTCTTTAACATTGACTGAAGCAAGCAAGGGTATCGTTGAAATAAGAGTTTCTCTGAAATTAACTTTTTTCATATTTTATTACTGTAGACCAAAAAACAATAATAAACCCAAATTTTGAGAACCCTGGGATAACCTGCTTAAGAGATATTCTCAACCTTATATTCTTTAACATTGACTGAAGCAAGCAAGGGTATCGTTGAAATAAGAGTTTCTCTGAAATTAACTTTTTTCATATTTTATTACTGTAGACCAAAAAACAATAATAAACCCAAATTTTGAGAACCCTGGGATAACCTGCTTAAGAGATATTCTCAACCTTATATTCTTTAACATTGACTGAAGCAAGCAAGGGTATCGTTGAAATAAGAGTTTCTCTGAAATTAATTTTTTTCATATTTTATTACTGTAGACCAAAAAACAATAATAAACCCAAATTTTGAGAACCCTGGGATAACCTGCTTAAGAGATATTCTCAACCTTATATTCTTTAACATTGACTGAAGCAAGCAAGGGTATCGTTGAAATAAGAGTTTCTCTGAAATTAATTTTTTTCATATTTTATTACTGTAGACCAAAAAACAATAATAAACCCAAATTTTGAGAACCCTGGGATAACCTGCTTAAGAGATATTCTCAACCTTATATTCTTTAACATTGACTGAAGCAAGCAAGGGTATCGTTGAAATAAGAGTTTCTCTGAAATTAATTTTTTTCATATTTTATTACTGTAGACCAAAAAACAATAATAAACCCAAATTTTGAGAACCCTGGGATAACCTGCTTAAGAGATATTCTCAACCTTATATTCTTTAACATTGACTGAAGCAAGCAAGGGTATCGTTGAAATAAGAGTTTCTCTGAAATTAATTTTTTCATATTTTATTACTGTAGACCAAAAAACAATAATAAACCCAAATTTTGAGAACCCTGGGATAACCTGCTTAAGAGATATTCTCAACCTTATATTCTTTAACATTGACTGAAGCAAGCAAGGGTATCGTTGAAATAAGAGTTTCTCTGAAATTAACTTTTTTCATATTTTATTACTGTAGACCAAAAAACAATAATAAACCCAAATTTTGAGAACCCTGGGATAACCTGCTTAAGAGATATTCTCAACCTTATATTCTTTAACATTGACTGAAGCAAGCAAGGGTATCGTTGAAATAAGAGTTTCTCTGAAATTAATTTTTTTCATATTTTATTACTGTAGACCAAAAAACAATAATAAACCCAAATTTTGAGAACCCTGGGATAACCTGCTTAAGAGATATTCTCAACCTTATATTCTTTAACATTGACTGAAGCAAGCAAGGGTATCGTTGAAATAAGAGTTTCTCTGAAATTAATTTTTTTCATATTTTATTACTGTAGACCAAAAAACAATAATAAACCCAAATTTTGAGAACCCTGGGATAACCTGCTTAAGAGATATTCTCAACCTTATATTCTTTAACATTGACTGAAGCAAGCAAGGGTATCGTTGAAATAAGAGTTTCTCTGAAATTAATTTTTTTCATATTTTATTACTGTAGACCAAAAAACAATAATAAACCCAAATTTTGAGAACCCTGGGATAACCTGCTTAAGAGATATTCTCAACCTTATATTCTTTAACATTGACTGAAGCAAGCAAGGGTATCGTTGAAATAAGAGTTTCTCTGAAATTAACTTTTTTCATATTTTATTACTGTAGACCAAAAAACAATAATAAACCTAAATTTTGAGAACCCTGGGATAACCTGCTTAAGAGATATTCTCAACCTTATATTCTTTAACATTGACTGAAGCAAGCAAGGGTATCGTTGAAATAAGAGTTTCTCTGAAATTAACTTTTTTCATATTTTATTACTGTAGACCAAAAAACAATAATAAACCCAAATTTTGAGAACCCTGGGATAACCTGCTTAAGAGATATTCTCAACCTTATATTCTTTAACATTGACTGAAGCAAGCAAGGGTATCGTTGAAATAAGAGTTTCTCTGAAATTAATTTTTTTCATATTTTATTACTGTAGACCAAAAAACAATAATAAACCCAAATTTTGAGAACCCTGGGATAACCTGCTTAAGAGATATTCTCAACCTTATATTCTTTAACATTGACTGAAGCAAGCAAGGGTATCGTTGAAATAAGAGTTTCTCTGAAATTAACTTTTTTCATATTTTATTACTGTAGACCAAAAAACAATAATAAACCCAAATTTTGAGAACCCTGGGATAACCTGCTTAAGAGATATTCTCAACCTTATATTCTTTAACATTGACTGAAGCAAGCAAGGGTATCGTTGAAATAAGAGTTTCTCTGAAATTAACTTTTTTCATATTTTATTACTGTAGACCAAAAAACAATAATAAACCCAAATTTTGAGAACCCTGGGATAACCTGCTTAAGAGATATTCTCAACCTTATATTCTTTAACATTGACTGAAGCAAGCAAGGGTATCGTTGAAATAAGAGTTTCTCTGAAATTAATTTTTTTCATATTTTATTACTGTAGACCAAAAAACAATAATAAACCCAAATTTTGAGAACCCTGGGATAACCTGCTTAAGAGATATTCTCAACCTTATATTCTTTAACATTGACTGAAGCAAGCAAGGGTATCGTTGAAATAAGAGTTTCTCTGAAATTAATTTTTTTCATATTTTATTACTGTAGACCAAAAAACAATAATAAACCCAAATTTTGAGAACCCTGGGATAACCTGCTTAAGAGATATTCTCAACCTTATATTCTTTAACATTGACTGAAGCAAGCAGGGTATCGTTGAAATAAGAGTTTCTCTGAAATTAACTTTTTTCATATTTTATTACTGTAGACCAAAAAACAATAATAAACCCAAATTTTGAGAACCCTGGGATAACCTGCTTAAGAGATATTCTCAACCTTATATTCTTTAACATTGACTGAAGCAAGCAAGGGTATCGTTGAAATAAGAGTTTCTCTGAAATTAACTTTTTTCATATTTTATTACTGTAGACCAAAAAACAATAATAAACCCAAATTTTGAGAACCCTGGGATAACCTGCTTAAGAGATATTCTCAACCTTATATTCTTTAACATTGACTGAAGCAAGCAAGGGTATCGTTGAAATAAGAGTTTCTCTGAAATTAATTTTTTTCATATTTTATTACTGGAGACCAAAAAACAATAACAAACCCAAATTTTGAGAACCCTGGGATAACCTGCTTAAGAGATATTCTCAACCTTATATTCTTTAACATTGACTGAAGCAAGCAGGGTATCGTTGAAATAAGAGTTTCTCTGAAATTAATTTTTTTCATATTTTATTACTGTAGACCAAAAAACAATAATAATCCCAAATTTTGAGAACCCTGGGATAACCTGCTTAAGAGATATTTTCAACCTTATATTCTTTAACATTGACTGAAGCAAGCAAGGGTATCGTTGAAATAAGAGTTTCTCTGAAATTAACTTTTTTCATATTTTATTACTGTAGACCAAAAAACAATAATAACCCAAATTTTGAGAACCCTGGGATAACCTGCTTAAGAGATATTCTCAACCTTATATTCTTTAACATTGACTGAAGCAAGCAAGGGTATCGTTGAAATAAGAGTTTCTCTGAAATTAATTTTTTTCATATTTTATTACTGTAGACCAAAAAACAATAATAAACCCAAATTTTGAGAACCCTGGGATAACCTGCTTAAGAGATATTCTCAACCTTATATTCTTTAACATTGACTGAAGCAAGCAAGGGTATCGTTGAAATAAGAGTTTCTCTGAAATTAACTTTTTTCATATTTTATTACTGTAGACCAAAAAACAATAATAAACCTAAATTTTGAGAACCCTGGGATAACCTGCTTAAGAGATATTCTCAACCTTATATTCTTTAACATTGACTGAAGCAAGCAGGGTATCGTTGAAATAAGAGTTTCTCTGAAATTAATTTTTTTCATATTTTATTACTGTAGACCAAAAAACAATAATAAACCCAAATTTTGAGAAACCTGGGATAACCTGCTTAAGAGATATTCTCAACCTTATATTCTTTAACATTGACTGAAGCAAGCAAGGGTATCGTTGAAATAAGAGTTTCTCTGAAATTAACTTTTTTCATATTTTATTACTGTTGACCAAAAAACAATAATAAACCCAAATTTTGAGAACCCTGGGATAACCTGCTTAAGAGATATTCTCAACCTTATATTCTTTAACATTGACTGAAGCAAGCAAGGGTATCGTTGAAATAAGAGTTTCTCTGAAATTAATTTTTTTCATATTTTATTACTGTAGACCAAAAAACATTAATAAACCCAAATTTTGAGAACCCTGGGATAACCTGCTTAAGAGATATTCTCAACCTTATATTCTTTAACATTGACTGAAGCAAGCAAGGGTATCGTTGAAATAAGAGTTTCTCTGAAATTAATTTTTTTCATATTTTATTACTGTAGACCAAAAAACAATAATAAACCCAAATTTTGAGAACCCTGGGATAACCTGCTTAAGAGATATTCTCAACCTTATATTCTTTAACATTGACTGAAGCAAGCAAGGGTATCGTTGAAATAAGAGTTTCTCTGAAATTAACTTTTTTCATATTTTATTACTGTAGACCAAAAAACAATAATAAACCCAAATTTTGAGAACCCTGGGATAACCTGCTTAAGAGATATTCTCAACCTTATATTCTTTAACATTGACTGAAGCAAGCAGGGTATCGTTGAAATAAGAGTTTCTCTGAAATTAATTTTTTTCATATTTTATTACTGTAGACCAAAAAACAATAATAAACCCAAATTTTGAGAACCCTGGGATAACCTGCTTAAGAGATATTCTCAACCTTATATTCTTTAACATTGACTGAAGCAAGCAAGGGTATCGTTGAAATAAGAGTTTCTCTGAAATTAACTTTTTTCATATTTTATTACTGTAGACCAAAAAACAATAATAAACCCAAATTTTGAGAACCCTGGGACAACCTGCCTGGGATAACCTGCTTAAGAGATATTCTCAACCTTATATTCTTTAACATTGACTGAAGCAAGCAAGGGTATCGTTGAAATAAGAGTTTCTCTGAAATTAACTTTTTTCATATTTTATTACTGTAGACCAAAAAACAATAATAAACCCAAATTTTGAGAACCCTGGGATAACCTGCTTAAGAGATATTCTCAACCTTATATTCTTTAACATTGACTGAAGCAAGCAAGGGTATCGTTGAAATAAGAGTTTCTTTGAAATTAATTTTTTTCATATTTTATTACTGTAGACCAAAAAACATTAATAAACCCAAATTTTGAGAACCCTGGGATAACCTGCTTAAGAGATATTCTCAACCTTATATTCTTTAACATTGACTGAAGCAAGCAAGGGTATCGTTGAAATAAGAGTTTCTCTGAAATTAATTTTTTTCATATTTTATTACTGTAGACCAAAAAACAATAATAAACCCAAATTTTGAGAACCCTGGGATAACCTGCTTAAGAGATATTCTCAACCTTATATTCTTTAACATTGACTGAAGCAAGCAAGGGTATCGTTGAAATAAGAGTTTCTCTGAAATTAACTTTTTTCATATTTTATTACTGTAGACCAAAAAACAATAATAAACCCAAATTTTGAGAACCCTGGGATAACCTGCTTAAGAGATATTCTCAACCTTATATTCTTTAACATTGACTGAAGTAAGCAGGGTATCGTTGAAATAAGAGTTTCTCTGAAATTAATTTTTTTCATATTTTATTACTGTAGACCAAAAAACAATAATAAACCCAAATTTTGAGAACCCTGGGATAACCTGCTTAAGAGATATTCTCAACCTTATATTCTTTAACATTGACTGAAGCAAGCAAGGGTATCGTTGAAATAAGAGTTTCTTTGAAATTAATTTTTTTCATATTTTATTACTGTAGACCAAAAAACATTAATAAACCCAAATTTTGAGAACCCTGGGATAACCTGCTTAAGAGATATTCTCAACCTTATATTCTTTAACATTGACTGAAGCAAGCAAGGGTATCGTTGAAATAAGAGTTTCTCTGAAATTAATTTTTTTCATGTTTTATTACTGTAGACCAAAAAACAATAATAAACCCAAATTTTGAGAACCCTGGGATAACCTGCTTAAGAGATATTCTCAACCTTATATTCTTTAACATTGACTGAAGCAAGCAAGGGTATCGTTGAAATAAGAGTTTCTCTGGAATTAAGTTTTTTCATATTTTATTACTGTAGACCAAAAAACATTAATAAACCCAAATTTTGAGAACCCTGGGATAACCTGCTTAAGAGATATTCTCAACCTTATATTCTTTAACATTGACTGAAGCAAGCAAGGGTATCGTTGAAATAAGAGTTTCTCTGAAATTAATTTTTTTCATATTTTATTACTGTAGACCAAAAAACAATAATAAACCCAAATTTTGAGAACCCTGGGATAACCTGCTTAAGAGATATTCTCAACCTTATATTCTTTAACATTGACTGAAGCAAGCAAGGGTATCGTTGAAATAAGAGTTTCTCTGAAATTAACTTTTTTCATATTTTATTACTGTAGACCAAAAAACAATAATAAACCCACATTTTGAGAACCCTGGGATAACCTGCTTAAGAGATATTCTCAACCTTATATTCTTTAACATTGACTGAAGCAAGCAAGGGTATCGTTGAAATAAGAGTTTCTTTGAAATTAATTTTTTTCATATTTTATTACTGTAGACCAAAAAACATTAATAAACCCAAATTTTGAGAACCCTGGGATAACCTGCTTAAGAGATATTCTCAACCTTATATTCTTTAACATTGACTGAAGCAAGCAAGGGTATCGTTGAAATAAGAGTTTCTCTGAAATTAACTTTTTGCATATTTTATTACTGTAGACCAAAAAACAATAATAAACCCAAATTTTGAGAACCCTGGGATAACCTGCTTAAGAGATATTCTCAACCTTATATTCTTTAACATTGACTGAAGCAAGCAAGGGTATCGTTGAAATAAGAGTTTCTTTGAAATTAATTTTTTTCATATTTTATTACTGTAGACCAAAAAACAATAATAAACCCAAATTTTGAGAACCCTGGGATAACCTGCTTAAGAGATATTCTCAACCTTATATTCTTTAACATTGACTGAAGCAAGCAAGGGTATCGTTGAAATAAGAGTTTCTCTGAAATTAATTTTTTTCATATTTTATTACTGTAGACCAAAAAACAATAATAAACCCAAATTTTGAGAACCCTGGGATAACCTGCTTAAGAGATATTCTCAACCTTATATTCTTTAACATTGACTGAAGCAAGCAAGGGTATCGTTGAAATAAGAGTTTCTTTGAAATTAATTTTTTTCATATTTTATTACTGTAGACCAAAAAACAATAATAAACCCAAATTTTGAGAACCCTGGGATAACCTGCTTAAGAGATATTCTCAACCTTATATTCTTTAACATTGACTGAAGCAAGCAGGGTATCGTTGAAATAAGAGTTTCTCTGAAATTAATTTTTTTCATATTTTATTACTGTAGACCAAAAAACAATAATAAACCCAAATTTTGAGAACCCTGGGATAACCTGCTTAAGAGATATTCTCAACCTTATATTGTTTAACATTGACTGAAGCAAGCAAGGGTATCGTTGAAATAAGAGTTTCTCTGAAATTAACTTTTTTCATATTTTATTACTGTAGACCAAAAAACAATAATAAACCCAAATTTTGAGAACCCTGGGATAACCTGCTTAAGAGATATTCTCAACCTTATATTCTTTAACATTGACTGAAGCAAGCAAGGGTATCGTTGAAATAAGAGTTTCTCTGAAATTAATTTTTTTCATATTTTATTACTGTAGACCAAAAAACAATAATAAACCCAAATTTTGAGAACCCTGGGATAACCTTCTTAAGAGATATTCTCAACCTTATATTCTTTAACATTGACTGAAGCAAGCAAGGGTATCGTTGAAATAAGAGTTTCTTTGAAATTAATTTTTTTCGTATTTTATTACTGTAGACCAAAAAACAATAATAAACCCAAATTTTGAGAACCCTGGGATAACCTGCTTAAGAGATATTCTCAACCTTATATTCTTTAACATTGACTGAAGCAAGCAGGGTATCGTTGAAATAAGAGTTTCTCTGAAATTAATTTTTTTAATATTTTATTACTGTAGACCAAAAAACAATAATAAACCCAAATTTTGAGAACCCTGGGATAACCTGCTTAAGAGATATTCTCAACCTTATATTCTTTAACATTGACTGAAGCAAGCAAGGGTATCGTTGAAATAAGAGTTTCTCTGAAATTAACTTTTTTCATATTTTATTACTGTAGACCAAAAAACAATAATAAACCCAAATTTTGAGAACCCTGGGATAACCTGCTTAAGAGATATTCTCAACCTTATATTCTTTAACATTGACTGAAGCAAGCAAGGGTATCGTTGAAATAAGAGTTTCTCTGAAATTAACTTTTTTCATATTTTATTACTGTAGACCAAAAAACAATAATAAACCCAAATTTTGAGAACCCTGGGATAACCTGCTTAAGAGATATTCTCAACCTTATATTCTTTAACATTGACTGAAGCAAGCAAGGGTATCGTTGAAATAAGAGTTTCTTTGAAATTAATTTTTTTCATATTTTATTACTGTAGACCAAAAAACATTAATAAACCCAAATTTTGAGAACCCTGGGATAACCTGCTTAAGAGATATTCTCAACCTTATATTCTTTAACATTGACTGAAGCAAGCAAGGGTATCGTTGAAATAAGAGTTTCTCTGAAATTAACTTTTTTCATATTTTATTACTGTAGACCAAAAAACAATAATAAACCCAAATTTTGAGAACCCTGGGATAACCTGCTTAAGAGATATTCTCAACCTTATATTCTTTAACATTGACTGAAGCAAGCAAGGGTATCGTTGAAATAAGAGTTTCTCTGAAATTAACTTTTTTCATATTTTATTACTGTAGACCAAAAAACAATAATAAACCCAAATTTTGAGAACCCTGGGATAACCTGCTTAAGAGATATTCTCAACCTTATATTCTTTAACATTGACTGAAGCAAGCAGGGTATCGTTGAAATAAGAGTTTCTCTGAAATTAACTTTTTTCATATTTTATTACTGTAGACCAAAAAACAATAATAAACCCAAATTTTGAGAACCCTGGGATAACCTGCTTAAGAGATATTCTCAACCTTATATTCTTTAACATTGACTGAAGCAAGCAGGGTATCGTTGAAATAAGAGTTTCTCTGAAATTAATTTTTGTCATATTTTATTACTGTAGACCAAAAAACAATAATAAACCCAAATTTTGAGAACCCTGGGATAACCTGCTTAAGAGATATTCTCAACCTTATATTCTTTAACATTGACTGAAGCAAGCAAGGGTATCGTTGAAATAAGAGTTTCTCTGAAATTAACTTTTTTCATATTTTATTACTGTAGACCAAAAAACAATAATAAACCCAAATTTTGAGAACCCTGGGATAACCTGCTTAAGAGATATTCTCAACCTTATATTCTTTAACATTGACTGAAGCAAGCAAGGGTATCGTTGAAATAAGAGTTTCTTTGAAATTAATTTTTTTCATATTTTATTACTGTAGACCAAAAAACATTAATAAACCCAAATTTTGAGAACCCTGGGATAACCTGCTTAAGAGATATTCTCAACCTTATATTCTTTAACATTGACTGAAGCAAGCAAGGGTATCGTTGAAATAAGAGTTTCTCTGAAATTAACTTTTTTCATATTTTATTACTGTAGACCAAAAAACAATAATAAACCCAAATTTTGAGAACCCTGGGATAACCTGCTTAAGAGATATTCTCAACCTTATATTCTTTAACATTGACTGAAGCAAGCAAGGGTATCGTTGAAATAAGAGTTTCTCTGAAATTAACTTTTTTCATATTTTATTACTGTAGACCAAAAAACAATAATAAACCCAAATTTTGAGAACCCTGGGATAACCTGCTTAAGAGATATTCTCAACCTTATATTCTTTAACATTGACTGAAGCAAGCAAGGGTATCGTTGAAATAAGAGTTTCTCTGAAATTAACTTTTTTCATATTTTATTACTGTAGACCAAAAAACAATAATAAACCCAAATTTTGAGAACCCTGGGATAACCTGCTTAAGAGATATTCTCAACCTTATATTCTTTAACATTGACTGAAGCAAGCAAGGGTATCGTTGAAATAAGAGTTTCTTTGAAATTAATTTTTTTCATATTTTATTACTGTAGACCAAAAAACATTAATAAACCCAAATTTTGAGAACCCTGGGATAACCTGATTAAGAGATATTCTCAACCTTATATTCTTTAACATTGACTGAAGCAAGCAAGGGTATCGTTGAAATAAGAGTTTCTCTGAAATTAATTTTTTTCATATTTTATTACTGTAGACCAAAAAACAATAATAAACCCAAATTTTGAGAACCCTGGGATAACCTGCTTAAGAGATATTCTCAACCTTATATTCTTTAACATTGACTGAAGCAAGCAAGGGTATCGTTGAAATAAGAGTTTCTCTGAAATTAATTTTTTTCATATTTTATTACTGTAGACCAAAAAACATTAATAAACCCAAATTTTGAGAACCCTGGGATAACCTGCTTAAGAGATATTCTCAACCTTATATTCTTCAACATTGACTGAAGCAAGCAAGGGTATCGTTGAAATAAGAGTTTCTCTGAAATTAATTTTTTTCATATTTTATTACTGTAGACCAAAAAACAATAATAAACCCAAATTTTGAGAACCCTGGGATAACCTGCTTAAGAGATATTCCCAACCTTATATTCTTTAACATTGACTGAAGCAACCAGGGTATCGTTGAAATAAGAGTTTCTCTGAAATTAATTTTTTTAATATTTTATTACTGTAGACCAAAAAACAATAATAAACCCAAATTTTGAGAACCCTGGGATAACCTGCTTAAGAGATATTCTCAACCTTATATTCTTTAACATTGACTGAAGCAAGCAAGGGTATCGTTGACATAAGAGTTTCTCTGAAATTAACTTTTTTCATATTTTATTACTGTAGACCAAAAAACAATAATAAACCCAAATTTTGAGAACCCTGGGATAACCTGCTTAAGAGATATTCTCAACCTTATATTCTTTAACATTGACTGAAGCAAGCAAGGGTATCGTTGAAATAAGAGTTTCTCTGAAATTAACTTTTTTCATATTTTATTACTGTAGACCAAAAAACAATAATAAACCCAAATTTTGAGAACCCTGGGATAACCTGCTTAAGAGATATTCTCAACCTTATATTCTTTAACATTGACTGAAGCAAGCAGGGTATCGTTGAAATAAGAGTTTCTCTGAAATTAATTTTTTTCATATTTTATTACTGTAGACCAAAAAACAATAATAATTCCAAATTTTGAGAACCCTGGGATAACCTGCTTAAGAGATATTCTCAACCTTATATTCTTTAACATTGACTGAAGCAAGCAAGGGTATCGTTGAAATAAGACTTTCTCTGAAATTAACTTTTTTCATATTTTATTACTGTAGACCAAAAAACAATAATAAACCCAAATTTTGAGAACCCTGGGATAACCTGCTTAAGAGATATTCTCAACCTTATATTCTTTAACATTGACTGAAGCAAGCAAGGGTATCGTTGAAATAAGAGTTTCTCTGAAATTAATTTTTTTCATATTTTATTACTGTAGACCAAAAAACAATAATAAACCCAAATTTTGAGAACCCTGGGATAACCTGCTTAAGAGATATTCTCAACCTTATATTCTTTAACATTGACTGAAGCAAGCAAGGGTATCGTTGAAATAAGAGTTTCTTTGAAATTAATTTTTTTCATATTTTATTACTGTAGACCAAAAAACAATAATAAACCCAAATTTTGAGAACCCTGGGATAACCTGCTTAAGAGATATTCTCAACCTTATATTCTTTAACATTGACTGAAGCAAGCAAGGGTATCGTTGAAATAAGAGTTTCTCTGAAATTAATTTTTTTCATATTTTATTACTGTAGACCAAAAAACAATAATAAACCCAAATTTTGAGAACCCTGGGATAACCTGCTTAAGAGATATTCTCAACCTTATATTCTTTAACATTGACTGAAGCAAGCAAGGGTATCGTTGAAATAAGAGTTTCTCTGAAATTAATTTTTTTCATATTTTATTACTGTAGACCAAAAAACATTAATAAACCCAAATTTTGAGAACCCTGGGATAACCTGCTTAAGAGATATTCTCAACCTTATATTCTTTAACATTGACTGAAGCAAGCAAGGGTATCGTTGAAATAAGAGTTTCTCTGAAACTAACTTTTTTCATATTTTATTACTGTAGACCAAAAAACAATAATAAACCCAAATTTTGAGAACCCTGGGATAACCTGCTTAAGAGATATTCTCAACCTTATATTCTTTAACATTGACTGAAGCAAGCAAGGGTATCGTTGAAATAAGAGTTTCTCTGAAATTAATTTTTTTCATATTTTATTACTGTAGACCAAAAAACAATAATAAACCCAAATTTTGAGAACCCTGGGATAACCTGCTTAAGAGATATTCTCAACCTTATATTCTTTAACATTGACTGAAGCAAGCAGGGTATCGTTGAAATAAGAGTTTCTCTGAAATTAATTTTTTTCATATTTTATTACTGTAGACCAAAAAACAATAATAAACCCAAATTTTGAGAACCCTGGGATAACCTGCTTAAGAGATATTCTCAACCTTATATTCTTTAACATTGACTGAAGCAAGCAAGGGTATCGTTGAAATAAGAGTTTCTCCGAAATTAATTTTTTTCATATTTTATTACTGTAGACCAAAAAACAATTATAAACCCAAATTTTGAGAACCCTGGGATAACCTGCTTAAGAGATATTCTCAACCTTATATTCTTTAACATTGACTGAAGCAAGCAAGGGTATCGTTGAAATAAGAGTTTCTTTGAAATTAATTTTTTTCATATTTTATTACTGTAGACCAAAAAACATTAATAAACCCAAATTTTGAGAACCCTGGGATAACCTGCTTAAGAGATATTCTCAACCTTATATTCTTTAACATTGACTGAAGCAAGCAAGGGTATCGTTGAAATAAGAGTTTCTCTGAAATTAACTTTTTTCATATTTTATTACTGTAGACCAAAAAACAATAATAAACCCAAATCTTGAGAACCCTGGGATAACCTGCTTAAGAGATATTCTCAACCTTATATTCTTTAACATTGACTGAAGCAAGCAAGGGTATCGTTGAAATAAGAGTTTCTCTGAAATTAACTTTTTTCATATTTTATTACTGTAGACCAAAAAACAATAATAAACCCAAATTTTGAGAACCCTGGGATAACCTGCTTAAGAGATATTCTCAACCTTATATTCTTTAACATTGACTGAAGCAAGCAAAGGTATCGTTGAAATAAGAGTTTCTCTGAAAGTAATTTTTTTCATATTTTATTACTGTAGACCAAAAAACATTAATAAACCCAAATTTTGAGAACCCTGGGATAACCTGCTTAAGAGATATTCTCAACCTTATATTCTTTAACATTGACTGAAGCAAGCAAGGGTATCGTTGAAATAAGAGTTTCTTTGAAATTAATTTTTTTCATATTTTATTACTGTAGACCAAAAAACAATAATAAACCCAAATTTTGAGAACCCTGGGATAACCTGCTTAAGAGATATTCTCAACCTTATATTCTTTAACATTGACTGAAGCAAGCAAGGGTATCGTTGAAATAAGAGTTTCTTTGAAATTAATTTTTTTCATATTTTATTACTGTAGACCAAAAAACAATAATAAACCCAAATTTTGAGAACCCTGGGATAACCTGCTTAAGAGATATTCTCAACCTTATATTCTTTAACATTGACTGAAGCAAGCAAGGGTATCGTTGAAATAAGAGTTTCTCCGAAATTAATTTTTTTCATATTTTATTACTGTAGACCAAAAAACAATTATAAACCCAAATTTTGAGAACCCTGGGATAACCTGCTTAAGAGATATTCTCAACCTTATATTCTTTAACATTGACTGAAGCAAGCAAGGGTATCGTTGAAATAAGAGTTTCTCTGAAATTAATTTTTTTCATATTTTATTACTGTAGACCAAAAAACAATAATAAACCCAAATTTTGAGAACCCTGGGATAACCTGCTTAAGAGATATTCTCAACCGTATATTCTTTAACATTGACTGAAGCAAGCAAGGGTATCGTTGAAATAAGAGTTTCTCTGAAATTAATTTTTTTCATATTTTATTACTGTAGACCAAAAAACAATAATAAACCCAAATTTTGAGAACCCTGGGATAACCTGCTTAAGAGATATTCTCAACCTTATATTCTTTAACATTGACTGAAGCAAGCAGGGTATCGTTGAAATAAGAGTTTCTCTGAAATTAATTTTTTTAATATTTTATTACTGTAGACCAAAAAACAATAATAAACCCAAATTTTGAGAACCCTGGGATAACCTGCTTAAGAGATATTCTCAACCTTATATCCTTTAACATTGACTGAAGCAAGCAAGGGTATCGTTGAAATAAGAGTTTCTCTGAAATTAACTTTTTTCATATTTTATTACTGTAGACCAAAAAACAATAATAAACCCAAATTTTGAGAACCCTGGGATAACCTGCTTAAGAGATATTCTCAACCTTATATTCTTTAACATTGACTGAAGCAAGCAAGGGTATCGTTGAAATAAGAGTTTCTCTGAAATTAACTTTTTTCATATTTTATTACTGTAGACCAAAAAACAATAATAAACCCAAATTTTGAGAACCCTGGGATAACCTGCTTAAGAGATATTCTCAACCTTATATTCTTTAACATTGACTGAAGCAAGCAAGGGTATCGTTGAAATAAGAGTTTCTCTGAAATTAATTTTTTTCATATTTTATTACTGTAGACCAAAAAACAATAATAAACCCAAATTTTGAGAACCCTGGGATAACCTGCTTAAGAGATATTCTCAACCTTATATTCTTTAACATTGACTGAAGCAAGCAAGGGTATCGTTTAAATAAGAGTTTCTCTGAAATTAATTTTTTTCATATTTTATTACTGTAGACCAAAAAACAATAATAAACCCAAATTTTGAGAACCCTGGGATAACCTGCTTAAGAGATATTCTCAACCTTATATTCTTTAACATTGACTGAAGCAAGCAAGGGTATCGTTGAAATAAGAGTTTCTCTGAAATTAATTTTTTTCATATTTTATTACTGTAGACCAAAAAACATTAATAAACCCAAATTTTGAGAACCCTGGGATAACCTGCTTAAGAGATATTCTCAACCTTATATTCTTTAACATTGACTGAAGCAAGCAAGGGTATCGTTGAAATAAGAGTTTCTCTGAAATTAATTTTATTCATATTTTATTACTGTAGACCAAAAAAAAATAATAAACCCAAATTTTGAGAACCCTGGGATAACCTGCTTAAGAGATATTCTCAACCTTATATTCTTTAACACTGACTGAAGCAAGCAAGGGTATCGTTGAAATAAGAGTTTCTCTGAAATTAATTTTTTTCATATTTTATTACTGTAGACCAAAAAACAATAATAAACCCAAATTTTGAGAACCCTGGGATAACCTGCTTAAGAGATATTCTCAACCTTATATTCTTTAACATTGACTGAAGCAAGCAAGGGTATCGTTGAAATAAGAGTTTCTCTGAAATTAACTTTTTTCATATTTTATTACTGTAGACCAAAAAACAATAATAAACCCAAATTTTGAGAACCCTGGGATAACCTGCTTAAGAGATATTCTCAACCTTATATTCTTTAACATTGACTGAAGCAAGCAAGGGTATCGTTGAAATAAGAGTTTCTCTGAAATTATTTTTTTTCATATTTTATTACTGTAGACCAAAAAACAATAATAAAATATGAAAAAAGTTAATTTCAGAGAAACTCTTATTTCAACGATACCCTTGCTTGCTTCAGTCAATGTTAAAGAATATAAGGTTGAGAATATCTCTTAAGCAGGTTATCCCAGGGTTCTCAAAATTTGGGTTTATTATTGTTTTTTGGTCTACAGTAATAAAATATGAAAAAAGTTAATTTCAGAGAAACTCTTATTTCAACGATACCCTTGCTTGCTTCAGTCAATGTTAAAGAATATAAGGTTGAGAATATCTCTTAAGCAGGTTATCCCAGGGTTCTCAAAATTTGGGTTTATTAATGTTTTTTGGTCTACAGTAATAAAATATGAAAAAAATTAATTTCAAAGAAACTCTTATTTCAACGATACCCTTGCTTGCTTCAGTCAATGTTAAAGAATATAAGGTTGAGAATATCTCTTAAGCACGTTATCCCAGGGTTCTCAAAATTTGGGTTTATTATTGTTTTTTGGTCTACAGTAATAAAATATGAAAAAAATTAATTTCAAAGAAACTCTTATTTCAACGATACCCTTGCTTGCTTCAGTCAATGTTAAAGAATATAAGGTTGAGAATATCTCTTAAGCAGGTTATCCCAGGGTTCTCAAAATTTGGGTTTATTATTGTTTTTGGTCTACAGTAATAAAATATGAAAAAAATTAATTTCAGAGAAACTCTTATTTCAACGATACCCTTGCTTGCTTCAGTCAATGTTAAAGAATATAAGGTTGAGAATATCTCTTAAGCAGGTTATCCCAGGGTTCTCAAAATTTGGGTTTATTATTGTTTTTTATGAAAAAAGTTAATTTCAGAGAAACTCTTATTTCAACGATACCCTTGCTTGCTTCAGTCAATGTTAAAGAATATAAGGTTGAGAATATCTCTTAAGCAGGTTATCCCAGGGTTCTCAAAATTTGGGTTTATTATTGTTTTTTGGTCTACAGTAATAAAATATGAAAAAAGTTAATTTCAGAGAAACTCTTATTTCAACGATACCCTTGCTTGCTTCAGTCAATGTTAAAGAATATAAGGTTGAGAATATCTCTTAAGCAGGTTATCCCACGGTTCTCAAAATTTGGGTTTATTATTGTTTTTTGGTCTACAGTAATAAAATATGAAAAAAGTTAATTTCAGAGAAACTCTTATTTCAACGATACCCTGCTTGCTTCAGTCAATGTTAAAGAATATAAGGTTGAGAATATCTCTTAAGCAGGTTATCCCAGGGTTCTCAAAATTTGGGTTTATTATTGGTTTTTGGTCTACAGTAATAAAATATGAAAAAAATTAATTTCAGAGAAACTCTTATTTCAACGATACCCTTGCTTGCTTCAGTCAATGTTAAAGAATATAAGGTTGAGAATATCTCTTAAGCAGGTTATCCCAGGGTTCTCAAAATTTGGGTTTATTATTGTTTTTTGGTCTACAGTAATAAAATATGAAAAAAGTTAATTTCAGAGAAACTCTTATTTCAACGATACCCTTGCTTGCTTCAGTCAATGTTAAAGAATATAAGGTTGAGAATATCTCTTAAGCAGGTTATCCAGGGTTCTCAAAATTTGGGTTTATTATTGTTTTTTGGTCTACAGTAATAAAATATGAAAAAAATTAATTTCAGAGAAACTCTTATTTCAACGATACCCTTGCTTGCTTCAGTCAATGTTAAAGAATATAAGGTTGAGAATATCTCTTAAGCAGGTTATCCCAGGGTTCTCAAAATTTGGGTTTATTATTGTTTTTTGGTCTACAGTAATAAAATATGAAAAAAATTAATTTCAGAGAAACTCTTATTTCAACGATACCCTTGCTTGCTTCAGTCAATGTTAAAGAATATAAGGTTGAGAATATCTCTTAAGCAGGTTATCCCAGGGTTCTCAAAATTTGGGTTTATTATTGTTTTTCGGTCCACAGTAATAAAATATGAAAAAATTCATTTCAGAGAAACTCTTATTTCAACGATACCCTTGCTTGCTTCAGTCAATGTTAAAGAATATAAGGTTGAGAATATCTCTTAAGCAGGTTATCCAGGGTTCTCAAAATTTGGTTTTATTATTGTTTTTTGGTCTACAGTAATAAAATATGAAAAAAATTAATTTCAGAGAAACTCTTATTTCAACGATACCCTGCTTGCTTCAGTCAATGTTAAAGAATATAAGGTTGAGAATATCTCTTAAGCAGGTTATCCCAGGGTTCTCAAAATTTGGGTTTATTATTGTTTTTTGGTCTACAGTAATAAAATATGAAAAAAGTTAATTTCAGAGAAACTCTTATTTCAACGATACCCTTGCTTGCTTCAGTCAATGTTAAAGAATATAAGGTTGAGAATATCTCTTAAGCAGGTTATCCCAGGGTTCTCAAAATTTGGGTTTATTATTGTTTTTTGGTCTACAGTAATAAAATATGAAAAAAGTTAATTTCAGAGAAACTCTTATTTCAACGATACCCTTGCTTGCTTCAGTCAATGTTAAAGAATATAAGGTTGAGAATATCTCTTAAGCAGGTTATCCCAGGGCTCTCAAAATTTGGGTTTATTATTGTTTTTTGGTCTACAGTAATAAAATATGAAAAAAATTAATTTCAGAGAAACTCTTATTTCAACGATACCCTTGCTTGCTTCAGTCAATGTTAAAGAATATAAGGTTGAGAATATCTCTTAAGCAGGTTATCCCAGGGTTCTCAAAATTTGGGTTTATTATTGTTTTTTGGTCTACAGTAATAAAATATGAAAAAAATTAATTTCAGAGAAACTCTTATTTCAACGATACCCTTGCTTGCTTCAGTCAATGTTAAAGAATATAAGGTTGAGAATATCTCTTAAGCAGGTTATCCCAGGGTTCTCAAAATTTGGGTTTATTATTGTTTTTTGGTCTACAGTAATAAAATATGAAAAAAATTAATTTCAGAGAAACTCTTATTTCAACGATACCCTTGCTTGCTTCAGTCAATGTTAAAGAATATAAGGTTGAGAATATCTCTTAAGCAGGTTATCCCAGGGTTCTCAAAATTTGGGTTTATTATTGTTTTTTGGTCTACAGTAATAAAATATGAAAAAATTAATTTCAGAGAAACTCTTATTTCAACGATACCCTTGCTTGCTTCAGTCAATGTTAAAGAATATAAGGTTGAGAATATCTCTTAAGCAGGTTATCCCAGGGTTCTCAAAATTTGGGTTTATTATTGTTTTTTGGTCTACAGTAATAAAATATGAAAAAAATTAATTTCAGAGAAACTCTTATTTCAACGATACCCTGCTTGCTTCAGTCAATGTTAAAGAATATAAGGTTGAGAATATCTCTTAAGCAGGTTATCCCAGGGTTCTCAAAATTTGGGTTTATTATTGTTTTTTGGTCTACAGTAATAAAATATGAAAAAAATTAATTTCAGAGAAACTCTTATTTCAACGATACCCTTGCTTGCTTCAGTCAATGTTAAAGAATATAAGGTTGAGAATATCTCTTAAGCAGGTTATCCCAGGGTTCTCAAAATTTGGGTTTATTATTGTTTTTTGGTCTACAGTAATAAAATATGAAAAAAGTTAATTTCAGAGAAACTCTTATTTCAACGATACCCTTGCTTGCTTCAGTCAATGTTAAAGAATATAAGGTTGAGAATATCTCTTAAGCAGGTTATCCCAGGGTTCTCAAAATTTGGGTTTATTATTGTTTTTGGTCTACAGTAATAAAATATGAAAAAAATTAATTTCAGAGAAACTCTTATTTCAACGATACCCTTGCTTGCTTCAGTCAATGTTAAAGAATATAAGGTTGAGAATATCTCTTAAGCAGGTTATCCCAGGGTTCTCAAAATTTGGGTTTATTATTGTTTTTTGGTCTACAGTAATAAAATATGAAAAAAATTAATTTCAGAGAAACTCTTATTTCAACGATACCCTTGCTTGCTTCAGTCAATGTTAAAGAATATAAGGTTGAGAATATCTCTTAAGCAGGTTATCCCAGGGTTCTCAAAATTTGGGTTTATTATTGTTTTTTGGTCTACAGTAATAAAATATGAAAAAAATTAATTTCAGAGAAACTCTTATTTCAACGATACCCTTGCTTGCTTCAGTCAATGTTAAAGAATATAAGGTTGAGAATATCTCTTAAGCAGGTTATCCCAGGGTTCTCAAAATTTGGGTTTATTATTGTTTTTTGGTCTACAGTAATAAAATATGAAAAAAATTAATTTCAGAGAAACTCTTATTTCAACGATACCCTTGCTTGCTTCAGTCAATGTTAAAGAATATAAGGTTGAGAATATCTCTTAAGCAGGTTATCCCAGGGTTCTCAAAATTTGGGTTTATTATTGTTTTTTGGTCTACAGTAATAAAATATGAAAAAAATTAATTTCAAAGAAACTCTTATTTCAACGATACCCTTGCTTGCTTCAGTCAATGTTAAAGAATATAAGGTTGAGAATATCTCTTAAGCAGGTTATCCCAGGGTTCTCAAAATTTGGGTTTATTATTGTTTTTTGGTCTACAGTAATAAAATATGAAAAAAATTAATTTCAGAGAAACTCTTATTTCAACGATACCCTTGCTTGCTTCAGTCAATGTTAAAGAATATAAGGTTGAGAATATCTCTTAAGCAGGTTATCCCAGGGTTCTCAAAATTTGGGTTTATTATTGTTTTTTGGTCTACAGTAATAAAATATGAAAAAAGTTAATTTCAGAGAAACTCTTATTTCAACGATACCCTTGCTTGCTTCAGTCAATGTTAAAGAATATAAGGTTGAGAATATCTCTTAAGCAGGTCATCCCAGGGTTCTCAAAATTTGGGTTTATTATTGTTTTTTGGTCTACAGTAATAAAATATGAAAAAAATTAATTTCAGAGAAACCCTTATTTCAACGATACCCTGCTTGCTTCAGTCAATGTTAAAGAATATAAGGTTGAGAATATCTCTTAAGCAGGTTATCCCAGGGTTCTCAAAATTTGGGTTTATTATTGTTTTTTGGTCTACAGTAATAAAATATGAAAAAAGTTAATTTCAGAGAAACTCTTATTTCAACGATACCCTTGCTTGCTTCAGTCAATGTTAAAGAATATAAGGTTGAGAATATCTCTTAAGCAGGTTATCCCAGGGTTCTCAAAATTTGGGTTTATTATTGTTTTTTGGTCTACAGTAATAAAATATGAAAAAAGTTAATTTCAGAGAAACTCTTATTTCAACGATACCCTTGCTTGCTTCAGTCAATGTTAAAGAATATAAGGTTGAGAATATCTCTTAAGCAGGTTATCCCAGGGTTCTCAAAATTTGGGTTTATTATTGTTTTTTGGTCTACAGTAATAAAATATGAAAAAAAGTTAATATCAGAGAAACTCTTATTTCAACGATACCCTTGCTTGCTTCAGTCAATGTTAAAGAATATAAGGTTGAGAATATCTCTTAAGCAGGTTATCCCAGGGTTCTCAAAATTTGGGTTTATTATTGTTTTTTGGTCTACAGTAATAAAATATGAAAAAATTAATTTCAGAGAAACTCTTATTTCAACGATACCCTGCTTGCTTCAGTCAATGTTAAAGAATATAAGGTTGAGAATATCTCTTAAGCAGGTTATCCCAGGGTTCTCAAAATTTGGGTTTATTATTGTTTTTTGGTCTACAGTAATAAAATATGAAAAAAATTAATTTCAGAGAAACTCTTATTTCAACGATACCCTTGCTTGCTTCAGTCAATGTTAAAGAATATAAGGTTGAGAATATCTCTTAAGCAGGTTATCCCAGGGTTCTCAAAATTTGGGTTTATTATTGTTTTTTGGTCTACAGTAATAAAATATGAAAAAAGTTAATTTCAGAGAAACTCTTATTTCAACGATACCCTTGCTTGCTTCAGTCAATGTTAAAGAATATAAGGTTGAGAATATCTCTTAAGCAGGTTATCCCAGGGTTCTCAAAATTTGGGTTTATTATTGTTTTTTGGTCTACAGTAATAAAATATGAAAAAATTAATTTCAGAGAAACTCTTATTTCAACGATACCCTTGCTTGCTTCAGTCAATGTTAAAGAATATAAGGTTGAGAATATCTCTTAAGCAGGTTATCCCAGGGTTCTCAAAATTTGGGTTTATTATTGTTTTTTGGTCTACAGTAATAAAATATGAAAAAAGTTAATTTCAGAGAAACTCTTATTTCAACGATACCCTTGCTTGCTTCAGTCAATGTTAAAGAATATAAGGTTGAGAATATCTCTTAAGCAGGTTATCCCAGGGTTCTCAAAATTTGGGTTTATTATTGTTTTTTGGTCTACAGTAATAAAATATGAAAAAAGTTAATTTCAGAGAAACTCTTATTTCAACGATACCCTTGCTTGCTTCAGTCAATGTTAAAGAATATAAGGTTGAGAATATCTCTTAAGCAGGTTATCCCAGGGTTCTCAAAATTTGGGTTTATTATTGTTTTTTGGTCTACAGTAATAAAATATGAAAAAAGTTAATTTCAGAGAAACTCTTATTTCAACGATACCCTGCTTGCTTCAGTCAATGTTAAAGAATATAAGGTTGAGAATATCTCTTAAGCAGGTTATCCCAGGGTTCTCAAAATTTGGGTTTATTATTGTTTTTTGGTCTACAGTAATAAAATATGAAAAAAGTTAATTTCAGAGAAACTCTTATTTCAACGATACCCTTGCTTGCTTCAGTCAATGTTAAAGAATATAAGGTTGAGAATATCTCTTAAGCAGGTTATCCCAGGGTTCTCAAAATTTGGGTTTATTATTGTTTTTTGGTCTACAGTAATAAAATATGAAAAAAGTTAATTTCAGAGAAACTCTTATTTCAACGATACACTCTGAGCTTGCGTCAGTCAATGTTAAAGAATATAAGGTTGAGAATATCTCTTAAGCAGGTTATCCCAGGGTTCTCAAAATTTGGGTTTATTATTGTTTTTTGGTCTACAGTAATAAAATATGAAAAAAATTAATTTCAGAGAAACTCTTATTTCAACGATAC